>JAESUZ010005077.1:0-42976 GCA_017311185.1 Proteles cristata cristata
ATCATATGTGTGCACGTATAGGAGGATTAGGAGGAACTTGACGGAGGACCAAGGGGGAGAAGAAGGGGGGAAATGGTGGGGGAAAGGGAGAGAGGCAAACCATGAGAGACTCGAATGCTGACAAAAACTGAGGACTGATGGATGTGGGGGGGAAGAGGGATGGGCATGGAGGAGGACACTTGTGGGGACGAGCACTGAGTGTTATGTGGAAACTACTTTGACAATAAACTTTTTGTAAAAGAAAAAAATAATAAAGTTGGGGGAGGAAACTAAAAAAAAAAAAAACAACAACACGGAGCTTTAGAATGCATGTGAACTACAGTTGGTAACAACTGAGAATGTACTGCTGTAACTGTAAGATGTCTTATACAGGCCTCCTGGTAACCACAAAGTAAAAGTCCCTATTAGATACACAAGTGATACCAACTATGGAAGTCACGCAGACTACCACGGAAAAGCATCCCGTCACAAAGGCAGAGAACACGAGAAGAAATGAACAAACGAATTCCAAAACAAACAGAAAAAAATGAGTAAAATGGCATTGAGTCCATACCTATTCACAATTACTCTAAATGTCAGGGGACTCAATTCTCTAATCGAAAGACAAAGAGTGGCTGAATAGATTAAAAAAGAAAAAAAAAAAAAAAGACAAGACCCACCTTGAGGCTGTGTAGAGGAGTCTCACTTCAGCATTAAGACACACATAAGCTAAAAGGGAAGGAATGGACAAAGTTGTTGCATGCAAAGGAAAGCCAAAAGAAAGCTTGGGTAGTTATACCTGAGTCGAACAAAACAGAATTTACAATAAAGACTGAAGTCAGAGACAAAGAAGGTCATCACATAATGATAAAGGGGTCAATCCGACCAGAAGATAGAGTATTTGTTTATATTTATGCACCCAACATAGAAACACTGAAATATATGAGGCCATTATTAATAGACCTAAAGGGAGAAATAGACAGCAATACAGTAACAGTAGGGAACTTTAATTTCCCACCTTTACCAATGGATAGATCATACAGACAGAAAATCAATACGGAAACACTGAGCTTACATATACCATAACAGAACATCCCATCCCATCCAAAACGAGCTGAATACACATTCTTTTTAAGTGTGCACGTAACATTCTCCAGGGGAGATCATACATGAGTCCACAAAACAAGTCTTAATAAATTTAAGAAGATTGAAATCCTATCAAGCATCTTCCCTAACCACAGTGGTATTAAAGTAGAAATCCGTTTTAAGAAAAAAAAACCTGGAAAATTCGCGATTATGTGGGAATTCAACAACATAGAAATTCGGAAAAACTCACTACTAGGAAGAAGATCAATCAGTAATCAAAAACCTCACAAGTAACAGTCCCGGACCACATACCTTCAAAAGTGAATTCTACCAAACATTTAAAGAAAATGAATCCCAATCCTCTTAAACTCTTCCAAAAAACAAACAGGGGAATACTTCCAGATTCATGTTACAAGGCCAGCATTCGCCAGATACAAAAACCATACAAGGATGCCACAAGAAAAATCAATTAGAGACCAATATCGCTCATGAACATAGATGCAAAAATCCCACCAAAATATTAGCAGGCCAAACTGAGTAATACATTGAAAGGATCACATACCATGATCAGGGGGGATTTATTGCACGGAGGCAACAATGGTCCACCATCCGCAAAGCAATGTGAGAGGCCACATTCGCAAAATGAATGATAAAAACCACATGACGATCTCATCAGATGAAGAAAATACGTGGACAAAATTCAACAACCATTTATGACAAAAACTCTCAAGAGAACTTGGTATAGACAGAACATACCTCAACCTAACAAAGGTCATTATCAGATGAGTGAACAGCTAATATCACACTCAAGACTGAATAAAAAATGAAAGCTCCTCCCCGAAGATCAGAAACATGACAAGGAGGTCCACTCTCACTACTTTTATTGGACAGAGTATTGAAAATCAATCACAGGCAGAGCAGTTAGGTCAGAAAAAGAATTTAAAGGCATCCAAATCAGAAACAAAGAAGTGCAACTGTTCCTATTTGCAGATGACACGTTATGTAGAGAGAACCCTGAAAAGCCTACCAAAAACTATAGAAAACAAAAACAAATTCAGTAAAGACGCAAGAACAAAAATCAGTGTACAACAATCTGTCATGCCTCCGTATGCTAATAATCAAGTAGTGGAAAGAGATAGTAAGAAACCAATCCCACTGACAAGGTGTAACAAGTGTTGGCGAGGATGTGAAGGGCCCCTGTGTGCACTGATGGTGGGAATGTAAATTTATACAGCCACTATGGCAAACAGTATGAGGTTTCTCAAAAACTTAAAAAGAAAACTACTGGGGCAACCTGGGTGGCTCAGTCAGCTGAGCGTCAGATTCTTGATATCGACTCAGGTCACGATCTCATGGTCTGTGGGATCGAGCCCCATGTCAGGTTCTGCACTGACAGTGCAGAGCCTGCTTGGGATTCTCTCTCTCCCTCTCTCTCTGTCTGCCCCTCACCCACTCATTCTCCCTCTCCCTCTCTCTCCCTCAAAATAAACACTTAAAAAATTAAAAGAAAAAAAGAGAACTACCTTATGATCCACCAACTCTATTTTGGGTATTTATCTGAACAAAATAAAAACACAAACTTAAAAGGATATCTGTACTCCCGTATATGCACCCTCAATGTGGCATTATTTGTAACAGCCAAGATATGGAAATAACCTAAGTGTCCCTCTGAGTTAAATGGATAAAGAAGATGTGGTATATACATAATGGAAAATTATCCACTCATAAGAAAGAATGAAATCTTGCCATTTGCAATGACATAGGTGAACCCTGAGGACATTATGCTAAGTGAAGTACGTCAGACAGAAAGACAAATATTGTATGATTTCACTTATCTGTGCAATCTAAAAAGAACACGGGCTTGTAGATACAAAGATAGATACAAGGACAAACAGGTGGTTATGGGGGCAGTGAGTGGTGAAGGGGGTCAAATTTTCATTTATAAAGTAAGTTGCCATGGGGTGCCTGGGTGGCTCAGTCAGCAGTCAGTTGAACGTCCAACTTCGGCTCAGGTCATGATCTCATGGTTCGTGGGTTCAAGCCCTGCACCGGGCTCTGTGATGACAGATGGGAGCCAGGAGCCTGCTTTGGACTCTGTGACTCCCTCCCTCTATGCCCCTCCCCCACTCATTCTCAGTCTCTTAAAAAATGACTGTTAAAAAAATTTTATAAAATAAGTTGCTGGGATGTAATGTATAACATAGTGACTATAGTTAATAATACTGTGTTGCATATTTGAAATCAATAAGAAATAAATCTTCAAAGGTTTCATCACATGGAAAAAAGTTTAACTATATAGGGTAATGGATATAAACTACACTTATTGTGGCAACCATACACAAATATCCAATAATTATGCTGTGTATGTGAAATGAGTATGTAAATTACACCTCACTATAATAATATAATAATCATCATGGATTCTCAAAAACAATCCCATTTACAATTTCACAAAAAGGAACTAACACCTAGGCATAAATTTAACTAAGGAGGTGAAAGACTTGTACACTCAAAGCTCTAAGACACTCATCAAAGATACTGCATGAGACTCCAATAAATGGAAAGGTATTTTGTGTTCTCGGACTGGAAGAATATTGTTAAAATGTTCATACTACCCAAGGAAATCAACAGATTTTTTTTAACTTTTCTCTGTTTATTTTTGAGAGAGAGAGGGAGAGAGAGAGACCGAGACAGAGCTTGAGTAGGGGAGGGGCAGGGAGAGAATGAGACACAGAATCAGAAACAGGCTCCAGGCTCTGAGCTGTCAGCACCGAGTAGGACATAGGGCTTAAACTCATAAGCCATGAGATCATGACCTGAGCCAGTCTGATGCTTAACCAACTGAGCCACCCAAGTGCCCCAGAAATCTGTAATGCAATTAACTTCCAATGGTATTTTCACAGAAATAGAACACACAATCCTACCATTTATACGGAACCACAAAAGATCCTGAAGAGTCAACACAACCTTGGAAAGAAGAGCAAAGCAGGAGGCATCACAGCCCCTGATTTCAAACTAGATTATGAAGCTATAGTAATCAAAACCTTATGGTACTGGCATCAACATAGACATATAGATGAACGGAACTGAACAGAGAGCCCAGAAATAAGCCCATGCATGTATGGTCATTTACAACAAAGGAGGCAAGAACATATAGCGGGAAGAGGGCAGTCTCTTCAGCAACTGGCGTTGAGAAAACTGGACAGCCACATGCAAAAGAATGAAATGGGACTATTATCTTACGCCATATTCATATATTAAGTCAAAATGGATTAACTATTTGAATGTAAGACCTGCAACCATAAAATACCCAGAAGAAAATACAGGGAGATAACATCCTTTACATCAGTCTCAGCAATGGTTTTTGGATTTAACACCTAAAGCAAAGGCAACCAAAGCAAAAGTAAGTCAGTGGGACTACATCAAACTAAAAAGCTCCTGCAAAGCAAAGGAAACCCTCAGTAAAATTAAAAGGCAACCTATGGAATGGGAGAAAATTTTGCAAATCATACATCAGATAAGAGGTTAATCCACAATATATAAAGAATGTCTGCAATTCAATAGCAAAAAAAAAAAAAAATCCCCGACAATCCTATTAAAAATGGGCAGAACATCTAAAGAGACACCTTTTCAAAAACACCACACAGACGGTCAACACATACATGAAAAGGTGCGGAACATCCCAAAGCATCAGGGAGACGCAAACCAAAATCACTAGGAGCCATCACCTCACACCTGTAAGCGTGGTATTAACAAGACGACAAGCAGTTGGGCTGGATCAGAAAGCTAGGGACACCGTGTGACTGCTCCTCAGGGGAAACGTTTGAGAAACAGCTGATGTCCTGCTGGAATGCACACCCCCCCCTCCCCCGCTGCAGGACCAACAGCTGGCCCTGAGGATAACGAGACCGTGCATAGGGGCTGCTGTGGCTTTAGATCTTGGCAACATCAGATGGGGCCCCCCGGGGGCCCACGCCCGAACCCTGGCTCCCCAAGGTCCTTGGGCCTCCTGGAAGGCAAGAGACTTTGGGTGGGCGCAGCTCAGTCCTCCTTTTTGGCTCTGGGTATTCGCACCCCTGCGGGGCCTTTGGGCCAGATTCTGTTCTCTCACACCTGCCAGAGCCCCTGGAGCGAGTCACCGCCACGCTGTAACTCTGATTGGGGCACCAAGAGAGGGTGACTGGAGTTTGCCTCATGAGTGGCGTGAGCCACATTCCTTAAGAATGAATCTGGAAGACCGTCCAGCACGGAGGCACTCAGGGGTTCCGCGCCCCAGAGGACGCTCTAGCTGTTCCCAGGGAATCCCAGATCCCGAGAGATTTGACTGCGTCTGGAAACAACCTGGGCAGCAGCTCCTGCAGCTCGATTCCACCCTGCTCTGAAGCTCAGGAATTCCAGCCCACCCTCTCTCTCTGAATCCACATTTACTGCCCGCCGCCCTGCCCCCTGCCCTGCACCCAATGGCCAACTGGAGGAGTGAACGGCGCATCCGCTGGGGGCGCACGTGGGGAAGAGGTGGGTCCCTCAAACATTTTGGTAACATACACTGTATGAAACGAGGCCGCGTCCTCCTACCATTCATTCTGAAATCACGTTTCATAAAGACATATTTTTCCCATTGGAACCTAAGGCTAATCTTGCCCAGTTGTCACAAACATGTTAAGCACTTTAAGCTAACAAATTGTTGCTAAATTCAACAAAGCATTAAAACCGTGGATTCGGTATACTTCATCATTTGTTTCATCCTTACCTTCTTACGCTTTCAAGACTTCCTTGGTGAGGCCGTTTCCCAGTGCTGCGCTCCAACACGTCCCAGGTGTGGCCTTGAAGGCTTGAGGGGGGCCAGCTGGGGCCTGCAGCTAATCCAGGACGCCCTGCAATTAAAACCCCGTCTCTCAGAAAGCCACGTGGTGGTTACTGGTTCAACAATTCCTGTCCACACTAAAAGTAAATATGGAGGCATGCTGACAATTTTTATCAGTCAGGCATTTGTGGCTAAGAGAACTCTTAAGCCACAAGACAAACAACATCCAAACCCTTTTCATAGTCAAAACAACAACAGGAGAAGCCAAGCCATCAAGAAAGTTTCTGCATACATTCTTCACACCCTGTGGTCCAGGGTTTGACTCCGCCTTTCACTTGCGTGCATAAATGCAAGCCCCTATACTAGGGTTCCTCAAAGCCCCAGCTCACCAGCCTCATTCCTGGTTTATGCCGGTTGTCTTCACAGAATTTTTGTTTAGTTTTTGAGAGAGAGAGAGAACAATCAGGGGAGGGGCAGAGAGAGAGAGAATCCCAAGCAGGCTCTGCACTGTCCATGCAGAGCCCAGTGTGGGGCTGAAACTCACAAACCCTGACGTCACGACCTGAGCCGAAACCGAGTCCGAGGCTTAACGGACTGAGCCACCCTGGCACCCTTCACAGAATTCGTAATAAAACCTTTTCACTCTCAACCATGTCCTGGTTGGTGGAATAAACTGCCGGGCCACCCTACCTATAACCAGGCTGCACCTACGTTATTTCACCCACAAGAGTTTCTCAATAGACAAGCTATTAGCCTTTGGGGTATAACCATTCATCACACGTGACTCTCCCTCACTTTGCAGTCCCTCCCCCCATCATTCTGATAACAAAGTCTCCTCGGGCCGTTTCCCGGAGCCTCTTAGGAAAGCGGTAGAGAATTACCGGTTCTCTTTCCAACCCGAATATAAGCCATATTCTTTGCATACTCTCTGGGCACCGGCGGGCTCCGGCTCCCAGAGGTGTTTTAACGGCGTCAGTTCTTGCATACTTTTCCTATTTTGTCCAAACCTGTAGTCACTTCTCTAAAGTAATTTAAGGACACTACTCCAGATAGAAACATTCTGAGAAGAGCCATGAAACAAAGAGATGTTTGCCAACGGTGGACAAAGAAGTTATCCCCTTCCATTTGCGTTCGTTGAAATGTAACATCTGACCTCAGTGCGTTTGCAACTCCTCGTAGCTACTTAGAGTGCGTACCTCCATGCTCTGGCCATTTCCTCTCCTCTTCAGGGCCACGACTCCCACACCCCAGCCTCGGGGAATCCTGGCCGTTGAGGTCTCACAGCCGAGTCCCTCTCCGGGCACTGCCTTCGGCCCCACGGAACTGTCTTGGGCAAGGGAACACCACCTCTCTTGAAGGAACAGCCTGGGCCTGCGGCTGATGGAATGACACAGAAACCTAGTCCCCCGGCCTCCGTTTGGGACACTGTTGAAGGGCCACCCCAGCTCCAGAGCACCGTGGGGGATCTGCTGAGGCCTTAGCAGCAGACACACCACGGTTGAGCTCCTCAGCTCCCCCTGCCTGCCTCACTTCCCTCACCAGCTCGCCCCCCGGAAACTGCCTGCAGGTGAGTCCTCCCCCTGCGAAAACACCCCATCTCAGGCACGGATTCCAGGGAGGGCAGGCCAAGCCCCGCTGTTAGCTTCACTGGGAAGCAGACTGGCAAACGGAGGGTAACGTACACCGCTCTACCTGTGTCTCCGTCCTGCTGCTCGGTCATCTGCTTCTGGCCCGCAGCCTACCCTCCCCCACTCACTGCTGCCATCCTGCTCCGCAAGCTTCCCTGTCGCCTCGGCTCCGCACATCAGGATGCTGCCCCTCCTCCGTGCTGAGCGCAATCACCCTCCTCCTCCAAAGTTTACTCACGCAGGGTTGCTCCCACCAGAACGCTTCTGGGTGATGTGCATGTGTGCGCGCTCCTATTTTTACAGTCCAGCCCCCTGTGGTACGCCCCCGGGCTCACTCTTTGAACCGCTCGTCTTGAACGTGAATGCCAGCTTGGTAAGCTCTTTCAGTCTCAGGGCTATAAATACCTTCAATACGATGATGTCTCAGGTTGGTCTCTCCAGCCGGAACTTGGTCTGTGAGCTCCTTGCTTGTAGATGGGTCTAGCTGCTTCCTCAACATCGCTACCTGGAGGTCTCTTGGTCTTCTCTACCATACCATGTCTGAAACTGAGCTCCTGAGGTACCCACCACAACCACCCCCGGGCACCATCTAGAACGTTCTCTGCCCCAGCCGTTAATGGCAACTCCATCCTCCCAGTTGCTCAGACCAAAAAGTATCATCCTCCTCGACATTTTTTCTTTCTTACATCAGCAAATTCCGTGGGCCCTCCCTTCATCATAGGTCTAGAATCTGGTTACTTCCCCCCCCACCCTCATCTGCTTCCCCTGCTCTGGTCTGAGACGCCATAATGATGCTGCTGGATGATTACAATAGTCTTCAGCTGGCCTCTCAGCTGCTCCCTAGCCGCCTTCAGGGTCTCCTTAACACAGAGCGATCCTTTGTTTTTAATGTTTGTTTTTGAGAGAGAAAGAGACAGAGTGTAAGCAGGGGAGGGGCAGAGAGAGGGAGACACAGAATCCAAAGCAGGCTCCAGGCTCCAAGCTTTCAGCACAGAGCCCAGTGCGGGCCTGGAACCCACAAACCACAAGATCGTGACCTGAGCGGAAACTGGATGCTTAACTGACCCAGCCACCCAGGTCTCCCCAGAGTAAGCCTTTTAAGGCATAATCAGATCTCGCCATTTTGGCGCTCAAAGCCCACCAGGGGCTCTCCACCCCAGGGTAACAGCTAAAGTCCTTTTAGCCATCTACAAGGTTCTAACACAGTCTGACCAGCCCTGCTACCTGGCCCCTCATCTAATCTGCTACATGCACCTTGCTGCCACCTTACTGTTTCTGAAACACACCAGGCAGCCCTGACCTCAGGACCTTTGTGCTGGCTGTTTGCTCTGCCCCAGAGGCCTGTTTTGCTGGCTTCCTCACCTCTGTGGGTCTTTACTCAAAATTCACATTGTTGAAACAAATGTCTCGGCCCAACATGGAGCCCTTCTGCCTGGAGCCACGTCAACAAACTGAAACTTAGATCAGGTTTCGTGTCCCATTAAACGCTCTGCTGGGCGAGAAACACAGTATATCCGGTCAGCCAGTCCCCACCGGCCAAGCCAACTCTGGGCTCTACACTTGTTTCCTTATTCCTTCCTCTTTATCCTATAAAAGCTTCTTGCCTTCTGCCCAATTCTGCTCTTCTCTCGACCTTTGGACATGGAGGCTGCCCACTTCATAAAGTGTAAAGGTTTGTCTCTTTCACCTAAACTGTGTTCTTTCATCATCTTTTTAAGTTTATTTATTTTGAGAAAGGCAGTGCACATGGGGGAGGAGCAGAGAGAAGAGACAGAATCCCAAGCAGGCTCCTCACTGTCAGTGCAGAGCCTGACACGGGGCTCAAACTCATGAAACTGTGAGATCGTGACCTGAGCCAAAACCAAGAGTTGGGCGCCTGACTGAACCACCCAGGTGCCCCTTTAATCAATCTGTTAACCTACCAACAATGCCCATCCTGGCCACTATTAGAATTAAGACCCGTGCTGCACCCGGGTGGCTCCATTGGTTAGGCGTCCAGCTTCGGCTCACATCATGATTTCAACGTTCGTGAGTTCAGGCCCTGTGCTCGGGCTCTGTGCTGACAGCTCCGAGCCTGGAGCCTGCTTCAGATTCTGTGTCTCCCGCTCTCTCTGCCCTTCCTCCGCTCTTGCATTGTCCATCTCTCAAGAATAAATAAACATAAAAGAAAAATTTTAAGGACTGCAACCCCGGAACACTATCTGTGCCCTGCCCTCGCATTTTCCTACACCACATTTATTAGCAGCTGGCACACCACAATTCTTTACTTACACATTTGGTGTAATCTCTGCCTCCCCTAGCTGGAATGTCAAGTTCGCAAAGGTAGGGATTTGGGTTGGTTTCGTCCACTATGGTATCCCAGAGCATCTAGACCTCCCAACACACAGAATGTGCTAGGAATGAGCAAAGGAACTAGGGAGGATTCAGGGTACACAAGAAAAGCCGCATTTAGGGATTTCATATACTAGCTTTTGTTTGCTAGTCATTTATCATGTTCTTTTCACAGAGTGGTGTTCAGGGCTTCAGGATGAAAGAGACTGCCCAGCCACGTTCCCGCAGTCACAGCCATGACTGCTTAGCAAATAAGATCCTAAGAGAAATCAGTAAGGGAAATGGAACTTCATACAAAAGGGGAAAAAACTAACTAGGGTGATTTAACGTCTTACAGTGAGGATGATGACTAACTGTTCTCCAGTCCTGCTGAGGAGAGAACCACCCCCCAGCCCCCAAAAGGGTTTAAATCCTAGCTTAAAGAATTTGGGAGGATATATAAGGAAGAATTCAGTGTCACCCACCCTGGCTAAATACTGGATGTAGCGGATTCATCTTCCTCTGGAAGCTGTCAGCTGGAGAAAGGATTCCCCTTCACGTCCGGTCCTATTCGACAGCGACAATGTGCAGGGTCAGAGCTACAGCAAGGATGTCTGATGGCCTCAGACCCAATCTTTCCCTCCTCTGGCTTGTTTGGCTGGATGTCTGGGCTCAGCCTGGCCTTTTCCACACATGACAACCCTTCACAACCCACCTCATGACTTATTTAGCACCCGCGGCCCGTTCTGGCATTTTGCTCAAATACAGCTTCATCAGTAATGTTAGAGTCTTCCTTAAATCTTGCCTCAACCTCCTCCCGCCCTCCCACCCTGCTTTGCTTAGAAGTGTCAGGCATCCCAGCTCTCGATACAGAAAACAGATTGCTGGTTACCAGACGTGGGGGATGGGGGGTGGGCAAATAGGTGAAGGGGGACAAAAAGTACAAACTTCCACTTATAAAACAAGTCCTGGAGACGTAGTGTACAACATGGGGACTATCGTTAATAAGTTGGTATTGTATGTTTGAAATTTGCTAAGAGATCTTTCTTCAATTATTTTTTGGGAGAGACAGAGAGAGAGAGCAGAGGAGGGGCAGAGAGAGAGGGAGAGAGAGAATCCGAAGCAGACTCCACACTGTCAGCGCAGAGCCCGATGCAGGGCTTGAACTCACAAACCATGAGTTTGTGACCTGAGCCAAAATCAAGAGTTGGATGCCTGACTGAGCCAGAGATCTTAAATGCTCTCATCGTAAGAAAAAAAAAAAATGTGTAATTATGGTGACAGATGGTAATGACACTTATTGTGATGATCATTTGGCAGTGTATACAAATGTCGAATCATTATGTTGTAGATCTGAAACTAACATAATGTTATGGGTCATTTATACCTCAATCAATAAATATTTTTGGTATCCTGAAACTGTATATAATGCCCTGATGTACTGATACAAAACTCAGCCTATTTATATATGTACAACACACAAAAATTTTGTAAAAACTTGTAACTGTAAAGTAGGGGTTTATTTTAAAAGGGTTTTTTCTAACTCTGAAAACATGACATTCTGAACAGTTACGTCAGTATTCATAAAATACGCACTTACTGGGTTTCTACTTCACTCCAGGCACTTAACATATGAAGTTAAAAGCGTGTGTAACCCCCAGTCCAGTCTACTAGACGATAAAGGTAAGAAGTAATTGCTGGAGGGGTGCCTGAGTGGCTCAGTCGGTAAAGTGTCCTACGTCAGCTCAGGTCATAATCTTGCAGTCTGTGGGTTCAAGTCACGTGTCAGGCTCTGTGCTGACAGCTCAGAGCCTGCAGCCTGCTTCGGATTCTGTGTCTCCCTCTCTCTCTGCCCCTCTCCCCCACATACTCTGTCTCTTTCTCTCTCTCAAAAATAAACCTTAAAAAAAATTTTAACAACACTTTAAAAAAGAAATAATTGCTGTAGATCATGATTAAGCTCACACGAGCTAAGAGCGGCAGTACAAGGACGGTGAGCTAAGGAAATACGGAGAATCAGGCAAAATTTCACAGAGGAGACCCCTGCACTGGATCAGACACTTACGTGGGCAAACACTATGATAATATCTTGTCCTATGTTTTGTTTGGAAAAGCCCCTTTGCAATTAATTTAATCTTCGGAGTAAATTAGTGTTCCCTGTAGTATACGACGGTCATGAAAAGATCCTGCTGAAATTGGCAGCCAGATGTCTAAAAGAGTCACATGCAGCCCAAGGATCGTAATTGCCAATACAAAATTCCACATTTCCGGTCACATCTAGCAAGGATTATTTAACAGAAAAGCAGCGTGAATCCAACAACCCCATCTGAATACCAACCCAAGGACACTGCAACACAGCAAAACACACATAGTAGGTCCTCACCCATTGTGGGTTAGATTTCATTCTTCCATAAATGAATCCACAAATTAAACACATAATATACGCATGTATTTGATAAATTTATACAACCCTCTTTCATCAAAAAGGCCGTGTATTTGGAGCTTTCTGTTAAACATTGCAGATTTCTAAACTATGAAAAAATTGGAGAAGAAATGAATGATTCATATTAATAGCAAGAATTGTTATGCTAATTGTGAGTTATTTGTGCTCTGTACTATTTTTTGCTTTCTACTGAATAGTCATTATCTTACTCCATGTTTCTCTTTCAAATCATTTGGAAAATAAAAATGAAGAAGCTGAATAAGGAGATAGGACCCGACATCTGCATCCTGACGTGTCAAATCCAAGTGACCATGAAAGGCCTGCCCAACTGAAAAGCCAGCAGAGTTACAAAAGTTTCTTTGGAAAATGCTGCAGTCAGGAGAAGCTAGGCTGGGCTGCAATAACAAACAGACCCCACTATCTCAGGTGCTAAACTCCATAAAGCTTTCTTTCTAGGCCACTTCATAGATCAGGGACCAGTCTCCTAACATCTTGCAACTCCACCATTTCAGAGGCCTTTGAGTCCAGCCACATGGAGCAGAAAAATGAGAATATGTAGAGAGCATATTTGTGGAAGGCACAGGTCACTTCTGTTCATATTCCCACTGGCCAGGATTCAGTCATAATTTCCCAAACGCACTGCAAGGAAGGCAAAGAAATATAGTTTTTCTAGGTGCCCAGGAAAAGAAAACAAACTAGTGAAGAGGTAGCCAGTCTTTGAAAGAAAGGGAAAGAACTAAAGAACTAAAAACACAATGTTGTATATTGTGATTAGGTTTCCAAGTTAACCCACCCAAAATGCAACTGAAAACCGGTGCTAATGGAGTAACACCTCAGTGACATGAATATCACCTCTCTGGCCATCCTGTCTACAGGGACCAAAGGTGACAACTCATTAACATAATAGAGGTTCTGCATTCTGTGCTTTCAGTCATCTTTTATTCCACATTTATCATGCCTTCCTGTGGCAGGCACGATTCTAGGCACTGAAAGAACAGAGATAAGATCTGATCATTGCTCTCAGTGGCAATAACGAAACGAACTCCCGTCAGACCAGGATGAGAACCCAGGGTGTTTCTGGAAATTGCACATACATCACTGTGACTGGAACAGTGTTGGCAAGGCAAGGGCAGCAAGGACCGGACCAAGGTGCTGTGTGCCATGCGGACAACAATTTGGGCCTCGAATGGGAATCCACTGAAAGAACTGAAGCACTGGAGTAACAGCATCAGATGAGTACTTTTGAAAGACCACGCAGACTGCCTGCCGTGTGGGAAATCAACTAGGAGGACATGGTGGAGAGGGCTGTGCCGACTCTATAGCTGTCACTGTTTTGCCATCAAGGACATTTTGATGTAGACACCTTTTTACATGGGGTATATTTCATGGGATAATTTTGAGGCAGTATAAAAACAAATCATTAGACATTCTCTTTCCTTTTTCAGAATGAAAATTGCTTTGTTGTTTTTCCATCTGATTATATGCTCAATGTGAAATATTCAGACAATACAAGAAGGTAAAAAGGAAAAGTAAAAATCACTCATAATCCAGTGCCTGGTGAAAACCACTGTTAACGTATTCTGTGTATATATTTTTATTACCGTCCCCATGCATACTTTTTCTAATAGAAATGTGATAACGCCATAAACCCAGATATAACCCACTTTCTTTGTTTAGCAATCATTTCGGAACATTTTCTCAAAGCACTAAGTCTGGCTGTCATAATTTTTAATGGCCACAGAGCATTCCATTGGTTGGATGTCTGTGTATGGTAGTGGCTGAGAGTATAAACTCTACATCTGAATTGTCTGGATGCTTTTTTTAAAAAAATAATGTTTATTTTTAATCAAGAGAAAGAGAGAGAGAGTGAGAGAGAGAGAGGCAGGGGCAGAGAGGAAGACACAGAATCTGCAGCAGGCTCCAGGGTGTGAGCTGTCAGTGTGGAGCCCATCATGGGGCTCAGGCTCATGGGCCACAAGATCATGACCTGAGTTGAAGTCAGATGCTTAACCGACTGAGCCACCCAGGTGCCCTGAATTAATGATGGCTCTAAGCTAAGAGTCATCAAACAAAATCTGTAAGGGGCCAAATAAATATTATAGATTTTGTGGGCTCTATTAATCAGTGTTCTCCAGAGAAACAGAACCAACCAGATCTATATAGATCTATATAGACCTGTATCTCAGTGTCTCTATCTATCTATCTATCTATCTATCTATCTATCTATCTATCTATAACTTTGTGTCTATAGATATTTCTATTTCTGTCTCTGTCTCTTTATCTATGTATTTCTACATGGAGAAAGAGAGGTATTTTGAGGAATGAGATCACATGATGGTTTAGGTCCAGAATATGCAGAGTAGACCGACAGGCTGGAGACCCAAGGAAGCGTTGCAGCCTGAAGGCAGTCAGCTTGCATAAGTCCCTCTTTCTCCAGTCTTTCTCCAGGGACATCACTGTTTTTCTATGAATTGATTGGGTGAGGCCTACCCATATTGTGAAGGGTAATCTGCTTTACTCAAAGTCTACTGATTTAACTGTTCTTCTCATCTGAAAAATGCCTTTACAGAAACATCTAAAATAGTGTTTGACCAAATATCTAGATACCATGGCCTACACAAGGTAACACATAAAATTAACCATCCCATGAGCCACACGATTTCTGTGACAGTCTACTCAACTCTTTCCTTGTGGTGCGGTAGCAGATATATACAATATGTAAACAAAGGGACATGGCTGTGTTTCAATAAAACTTTATTTATAAAAACAGGTGGCAGGCTGGCTTTGGTGCATGGGCTGTAGTTTTTGAGTCCTGCTCTTAGCTACTTTCTAACTGTGCAACCTTGGACAGATCCCATCAGTTCTTTAAACCTCAGTTTTCTCATCTGTGGGAAACGGGGATGATTCAAAAGGCTTCTGTGAGAATCAAGAAGACACTATCTGCAGAGCACCTGGCACAAGATCGGACCCATGTTAACTGCTCAATAAATCTGCCCCTTATTACTATTTATGTATTATCTACTGACAGAATTTTTTGTTTTTATTTTTTTACAAATAGTTTATTTTTTAAACACCTTCATTAGGATATAAGTGACATACGATAAACTGCATATATTTAAAGTACACGACTTGAGAAGCTTTCGTAGATCTATATGCTCATGAGATCATCACCACAGTCAAAGAGAATGACTACGTCCAACACCTCGAAAGTTTCATCTGCCACTTGTACTCCTGCCCTCACGTCCCTTCAACCCCTCCCAGCCCCGACTCCCAGCACCAAGCAACCACTGGTCTCTATCCCTGTCTTACTAACAAAACTGGGATTGTCTGCAGTCTTGCACTATTAAGAACAACGTGGCCATGCACATCCATGGGCAGATCTCTGCCCATGTGTTCAGTTACTTTCTTCGGATAAAAGGCCACATGCAGGATCACTAATTTGTAGAGTAAGTTCACTTGATATTGTGATACATTTTGACAAATTGCCTTTCAGAAAGGTACCAGTCTGCAATGACTGCCTCTCCTCACTTATTTTCAACTGTTACACTGACAGCCTTTCTGTATGGACCCAAGGCAAGTCCGTGTGCTCAAGTTGTGAGTGTGAGTGTGGGCTGGCATTTGACACATCCAGAGATACTTAAACAGCACGTGATGGGTGCGAGACAACAACTGACATCCACAGAGGGGTGGGTGCTCCTTTGCAGGAGCAAGGTCTGAAATTCCAGCCCAGGTGTCTGATTCCACCGAAGTAGCATGCTAGCTGCGACTCAGCCAGACGCTGACTCGGGTGCAAAACCAGGCAGTCACGTGATCAGAAGACGTGCATCTATGGCGAAACAAGCCTTGCAACCCCTAAGTACTTGCTTGCTAAAAGCTATTTGTATGTTTGAGAGAATTTGAAGAATTGGGTTTAATATTTAATTTCACAGTAATACACCAGCCACTCCCAAGGTTGTGAGGGCGGGTATGTATGGCCACCACCCAGCTTTCATATGTTCACTGAAGGACCCTGACATCTGCTGGATGGCCAAATTGGTTTAGGTCTATGTGCAACATCTTTCTGGTCCCTGCCAGTCTGAAAGGGTGATTATGCCTTATTGTTTTCATTTGCAGTTTTATTAAGAGTTAGGTTGAGTATCTTTCATATGGCTGGTGACTATTTGCCTTCTTTAGTGAATTTCTTGTACATATCTTCTGACCATTCATACACTGTGGTGTTAAAAGATTTCTTACTGGTTTGTAAGAGATCTTATGATATTAATGACATTAGCCTTCTGTCATATGAGTTGCAAATGTTTTCCCATTTGTCAAATGTTTTAACATTGTTTATGCTGTTGTTTTTTTTTTTTTTCTGAAGTAGCAAAGGTTATCAATATTTTTCTTTATGGTCTTTGGCTTTGGTGTCATGCTTAGACATTTCTCCCCCAAGAATATATAAATAATCATGTAAATTTTCCTCTAAGGGTAAGCACGACTGTTTTACACATTCCTCGGGGAAGAAAAAAACAAACAAACATGTAACAGCTGAAAGTTTAATGGTTTGTAAAAAGTAGTACTCAGGGTTTAAAATTGCCTTTCTGATGGGACGATAGTCAAAATGTTTTTTGGTGTAATTTCTGAAATTTGGCCTTTTTGCTTTACAGTCTCTCTCTCTCTCTCTCTCTCTCTCTCTCTCTCTCTCTCTCTCTCTCTCTCTCTCTCCTCCCCCTTCTAAATAACTAATTCAAAATAGAAAGAGAAGTAAATTTATAAGCCATGGGAGGCAGAAGACTCAAGAATATAGACACAGAACCCTAACCTTCACCCATGAGATCTTGGAATCAGAAACTGGCGACCCTTCCAACCAAGTATTGGACTGTAAAATAAAAAACAAATTTAAAAATAACATAAATAAAAGGCATAGATAGAGGGAGAGGCTGGCCATCTAGAGAAGCAGGCACTGCCGGAGTCACTATGACAGGACCACAGCAGATAAACCCCATCTCCAGAAGCATCAGCGGCAGAGCGGCCAGCGGCTGCGCTCCCGTCCAGCATCAGTGATGGCATCAGCGTGGCCTGTCCCCAGGAAGGCGGCGATGCTGTCTCCACCTGAGCGCTCCTGCTGGGTGATGGCAGCCCCACTAGAAAGCGTGTGAACCTTCTAATTGCTCTTCTAGCTTAAACTAACAAAGGGGGTTTCGTGGTCTGCAACCAAGAAACCTGAATGGTGTGGAAGCAAGAGAAGGAGTGGCTACAGAAAATACAACCTCAATGTCATGGGTGCCTGGCGGGGGGGGGGGGGGGGGCGGGGGCGGGGGCTTGCTGGCCTGGTGGGCCTACAGGCAGTGAACATTCAACCAGCATCAGCCCATGTTAGGGGCTCTTACACAGTGGTCCTTCCTGGCCACTGATGATAAAAAAAGAGCTAGATTGGATCTACCAAGCCATACGTCCCAGCCCCCAGACCAAGCCACTCACAAGCAGTCCAACAGTGTGACTCAGCAGTCACACATGAGTGGGAAGGAGACCTACCCACTCTCTGTACTGAAGTTGCAGCAGCGGTCAGATATCCTTGTAACCAGCTTTTTAAAACAATTGACCATTGTGGTGACATGACGCGGCAGAATATTCTCTATGTACCGGAAACTGACTCAGTGTTTATGGCCCGTCTTTTGCCTGAGATCCTGGAGGACATTCAGGGCTATTCGTATCCAGGGAACTGGGATTCTAACACGGGACTTGCTAAAATTTGCACACACACATATAATTAAGCACCTGGTTACATTCTGTTGAAAATATGGTTCTTTTTGCCTAAAAGTATTCATTTAAATGTGGGCCGTACCAAGGTATCATTTCTTAGCACAAAAATCATAATCCATTCTAAAAAAAATAAAGTATGTAAA
Source organism: Proteles cristata cristata (assembly GCA_017311185.1). Taxonomy (NCBI): domain Eukaryota; kingdom Metazoa; phylum Chordata; class Mammalia; order Carnivora; family Hyaenidae; genus Proteles; species Proteles cristata. The sequence continues at coordinate 18,133 of JAESUZ010005077.1, forward strand.
AATGTGTAAAAAGATACTGATCTTGCCTCAACAAGTAACCCTTACATCAAACTGCTAATGACAATATGTATTAGATGTCGGAAACGCTCGTGAGAAGAATATTTTCTAACAGAAGCCGTTCAGCCCATCTAGGAAATTGACTTGAGGGTGAGGTAATACTTTAAGTAAACAATTTAGGAAGTCTATTCAAATTGCTCCAAGAGCTTTGCAGACATGAGCTAATTCAGCCTGGTAAATAAGTTTGTGTAAAGGGATTCATGTCTACGGTTCCCTTTGAAACTGTTTCTGGTGGGTGGTGGTTTGCGGAGGGAAAGGCGTCTGTGGTAAGGCACTCGCCCCCTCCCCCACCCTCCCCCACCCCCGCCCCCCAACCACCACCACCTCAGGGCATCTTTCGGGATAGAGAGACAATCCTCAACTTTTGTGGGCAGGCTTCCTGATTATATCATAGCACCTTCCTGCCTCCGTCTCTTGCCTTGCGGCTTCCAAATGAGGAAACAGCTGTGGAGGATGCAAATGGGCAAAACACCTCGCAGGAAAGGAGGCTGGTGATGCTTCTGTTTTTTCGAAACAAACAAACAAAACAAAACATCCTGAGACCACACAAACATGAGCTATTATAGCCGTTACCTCCTCTGCATTTCAGAGCTCCCCGGTAACAACAGGGATTAAGCTGAATGAAGAGTCACTTGGCTGCATCCCTTTGTGAGAGCGGCCAGTCTGCTCTAGCACTGCACTCAGACGGCTCGTGCCCCTCTGGGGGCGGCTAGGGTGCTCCCAGATGCTGGCACCGGCGCTAGCTCACAGCCCAGCTCCTCTCTGGGAATTACTCTCGTGAGAGTCGCTTTCTCATCCAAAGCTGTGCCCGCTTCCGGGGAGCAGCCTGCCTCCAAAGACTGGCCAGTGGGGGGAAGGTCCAAGGGCCCTGCTCCCTCACCCCAATTTAGGACGACTCTGAAGGGCCACCCCAGGTCTGAAACTGGCCGTGGGGGGTGGCTGAGGGGTCTGTATCACAGTTTAACGTCTCCGTCTGCCCAACCCTCGGTGTATCTCCCTAGATAATCCCTCAGGGAACTTCCGGCCCACTAATCTCCCTCCTCCAGCCTGCGTCCAGGGAACGTGACCTGAGACACGCCCATTTTAAGGACAAGGCTGCACTTGGAAGAGTCCAAAAGATAATCTTACAGGTCTAACTAATTTAATTCTTTTACATTTTTTTTTTAATTTTTAATGCTTTATTTATTTCTAGGAGAGAGAGAGACAGCGTGAGCAGGGGAGGGTCAGAGAGAGAGGGAGTCACAGACTCGGAAACAGGCTCCAGGCTCTGAGCTGGCAGTCAGCACAGAGCCCGACGCGGGGCTCGAACCCACGAACCGCGAGATCATGACCTAAGCGAAAGTCGGACGCTCAACCGACTAAGCCACCCAGGCGCCCCTAATTCTTTTACATTTTTATTGCCTATAATTAACTCATCTCCGAGGGAAATACTGACCAGCCTCGAACTTTGACTCACCATTACTGCAGGCATGGCCTGGTGCCAAATAAAGGTTTCGTTCAGGGTTAGCAATTATCTAACTACAGTAAAGCCAGCAGGGTGATGGCAGGACTCTAAGGGTTGGTCGTGTATTAATTCCTGAGGGAATTAATGTCAATTCCACTTGAAAAAAGAAGGAAAAGAATGAGAAATAGTTAGAAAAATCCATACCTACATGGTGAGCACTCACAGTGTAAGCACGAGGGTACCAAGAAAGAGAAAAAAACAACAGGCCTCCCCACCCGCCCCGGAAGCCCACAGCCGAGCTGGGCAAACAAGCAAATACACTATCAGAGAAAATGTGGTAGGTTGTGATGGGAAATGTAGGGCGCCATGACAGTGCGTAGCAAGGACACCTAACCCTGTCAAGTGTAGGGTTAGGACAGGAGAGAGAAAAGAAGTGTCCATGTTGGAAACAAGAAACGAGTCAGGGGCAGGGAAAAAGAGGACCTGAAGAATGCTAATCCAAGGAAATGGTCACGTACAAGGCGAAAGAAGGAATGTGCCGGAAGCCCTTCTATTTATAAAGGTGAAAAACTGGAAACAACCCAAACGCTCAACAACAGGGGAATGATAATAACAGAGTATTGTGAAGTTGTCCAAAGGCAAGTAATGCACATTACATCCAATTGTGGAAAAGTGATGTGAAATAATATTAAATGAGTAAAGCAGAAGTGGTGCACGTACACTGGGCTATGATCCTAAGAAAATATGCGGCTTTATAAACAATGACCTAGAAACTTCTGTGTACCAGAGGGACAAGAATTTCATGCGTCATGTTTCCTTTCGGCCCCTTTCCCCCTATTTGAGTACGTCACCTTTCTGACCTGATTTTTAAAAATATTTTCCTTTCCCTGCTATGAACGCCTCATATACACGTGCGCCAGCCTAGAAATTTTTTTAAGTCTTTTAGAAATATTCAGAAATTCCTGCTCTTAACTACAACAAGAAAAAATAGCATTATCACCCTGAGGAAAGACCAGCACTTTAGATTCTGCAGATCTCTGACTTAGAGTTGAACACTCTGAAATGACATAAAGGGTATACATATTTTAATAAACAAGAAAGTTACAACCTTTGTGGAAAGCCTCCTTGGTACCATACATCCATAGCTTTTTTAAAAGTGCACAGGTTTCGATTGAGAAATTCCTCGTGTAGGCTGTATCTTGTGCTGTGGTGGCAAATGTTTAACCACCAGATCTCCGGGGGGAAAGCCTGGGATTTGTACTGTTTGCCAATTTCTATGGTGCAAATAATGCTCTCATGGCCAAGTCCAAATTATACATGTGATGTCAAGAGAGATGAAAACATATGTCCACACAAAGACTTGGACACAAGTGTTCATAGCAGCATTATCCATAAGAGCAAAAAGGTAGAAACAGTCCAAATATTCATCAACTAGTATATGGATAAGCGAACTGTGATTATTACAGCAGGATTCTCACACAGAGAAGCACTGAGAGAGACAGAGGCTTTCTTTGTCCAGAAAGCAGCTTTGTTCATGCTAGAACCGGCTCAGCGGGCTAAGACCCCAAAACCGTTGAGCCCGCAGCGCAGCAGGTGTAGCTTTTTATGCCATTTCTACTTCTTTGTCTGTGACCTTGGTGACGCATGAAGTCTGACTGGACACAGTCCAAGTTACAGAGTCGTGTCGGAGTTACACACACATGTGTTGGTTGGGCCACGGAGCGCGTTGCCTTCCTCTGTGATGGGAAGGCCTCCGTCACATTCCTTAGGGAGGAGCTCTGCCACAATATATGCATCCAATACAATACTACTCAGCAAGAGAAAGACAGGAACTACTGATGCAGGCAACAACCTGGATGAAAGGTGAATGAAACAAAGAGGCAAAATAAAAGTATGTATCATATGAATCCACTTACATTCAATTCAGGACAATGCAAATCGTTGTGACAGAAAGCTGTTCAGTGTTTGGGGATAGGAAGGAGGCAGAGGGAGGGATTACCAAAGAGCAAAAGAAAACTTTTAGAGGGGATGGCTATGTTCATGATCTGGACTGTGGTGATAGTTTTGTGGGTATATTTGCTATGTCATAATTTAACAGTCGAGCCACTTTTTATTGCATGTCAGTTACACCACAATAAAACTGGTTCAAGGAAAAAGACTACTCAGGGTCTTCTGTGCTCCTGTCCCTTCTGATCCCCTTAAACTTCTCGCGTGCCCAGCCTAACTGTCAATCTCTAACACCCACATCTTTGTGGGAAGTCTGCCCTCGGGCTGCCTAAACCCACATTGTTCTACAAACTGGTGAAAGTGCCCAGGAGTTAGTGTCTCCCACTTCTGCTGCCTCTTTGCCCCCAGTTCCCCAGGCAGCCTTTAATGGCTGGCAAGTACAAGGGCATAAATGCCCAGCGTCCTTGAGCCTTGGCCAGGATAATTCTGAGGTGGATTGTTAACAGTGGTGGGATTAAATTCTAGATGCTCCTCATGGTAGCTGGCCTAATAATGACCCCAATGATGGGCTGTCTTCTATTCCCTATAGAGCTTCTCCACTGCCCCACCTGTGTCCATGCACCCAAATAAATTACATGCACTCCAGTCCTTATCCTAAAGTCAGCTTCCGGGAAAGCCCAATTCAGACAGGGTCAAAGGTCTCGTGAGGATTTCCCCCTGGAAACTAGACAGAGATTGATTTGAGGATTTACGGTTTAAGGTATTGCCCTCAGATCTCTTTGAGTTAAAGCCCATTTCTTAAAGCTAACATCTGGCACAAAAACGTTTTCGCAACAATGGATGCGTAATAAAAACAAAGCATTTAAGGCAGATCATTGTGATCCCTCTTACATTTGTGAAAGATAATACTAGAAGAGATGGAGAAATTCTAGGAAGAAGAACCAACAATTTAAAATATCAAGATATCTGAGGGAACCTGGTTGGCTCAGTCAGTGGAGCATGCAACTCTTGACCTCGGGTTTGTGGGTTCAAGCCCCACATTGGGTGTAGAGATTACTTTAAAATAAAATCTTTTTTTTTTTTTTTTAAAGATACTTATGTAAGTTGGGTTTGGAAAAAAAACAAGCAGCTTTCTAGGTCCTTCTCCCTATACAAATATCTGTAACTAACACTTATTCTTTTCAAGTCCCTCATCTCCGCCAGAAACCCTTCCAAGGGCGGGCAATTATGGCATTGAAGAAGACAAATAATATCTTTGCTTTCATAGGACACATGATCTAACAAAAGGACACAGGCATTAAAGAGAATAAATAACCACAAAAAATATCAGAGAGTGATAAATTATTTGCAGAGAATTCAAACTGGGTGAAATGAAGGTAAGGGCTGACGATGTGTTGGCCCTAGGTGTGAAAGTGTGGTAGATCTGATTATCGTTCTACAAATATCTCCCCAGTGGAAAAGTCCCTTCCCTCTCCAGTGATGCTGACCATGTGAATTGATCTGGGCCATGTGGAAGGGGGCAGTGTGTGTTCCGAGTTGGGGCCTTAGGGACTTGAGCGTTTTCAAGTGCTCACCTGGGGGGCAGTCTGGACCCTAGGCCGAGATGCAGAGTCCCACTTCCCCAATCACCACACATGCCTGTGAGCAGAGATTCATGGTTGTTGTTTTAAGCCACTGAATTATGAGCTGGTTTGTTAAAAAATATTACTATAGCAACAGTTGACTGATCCTCATAGTCAGGGAAGCCTCTCTGAGGAGGTGATATTTAAGCTGAGATCTGAGTGGTAAGAAGCCAGTCTCGTGATGACTGTTCCAGGCAGAGAGAACACCTCACGTGCATAAAAAGATGCCAACGTGGGCGCCAGTGTGGCATGCGCAGGAACCTGAAAGGCAACGGGGGAGGCCAGACCGTGTAAGTGGTGAGGTGGGAAAATGGCACGAGATGAGAACGAAGGGGAATCCAGCGAGGCCAGGCTATACAGGGATCTGCAAACTAGTGTAAGGAATTTGGTTTTCATCGTGGGTACGGAGGAAAAGCCCTGGAGGATTTTAGCAGGGTAGTGACATGATCCCATTGATTTTTAAAAGATCACTGTGGCTGCCGGTAGAGAACAGATGAAACGAGGGACTCACATACTCTTCTGCTACACTAGCAAGCAACTCAGAACCTCCCTCAACAGAGTTCCTGAACTACAAAACAGCCAAAATCTTTACGCCAACTTCAATTGGGGGGGGGGAGGGGGGCAGGTGACAGACACCTAGATAGAATCCATACATAAAATAACTGAGGTACCATTTCATGCGTATGTAACAAACCACCTCAAAACTTAATGACCAGAATCAACAACTACCATTCATTTGTTCACAGATCTGCAATTGGGGCAGGGCTTGCCGGGGAAGCTCATGTCCGGCCCACGTGGAATCAGGGGGAAGGCCCCACTGGGGGTTGGAGGGACCATGTCCATGACGGCCCCATTCACAGAGCTGGCAAGCTGGGGCTCACGGTTGGCCAGGCGCCTTTGTTGTCTTCCATAGACGACTCTCCATGTGGCCATGTGGACTTCCTCACAGCCTGGTGGCTGGGTTCCAAGAGCAAGCTTCATAAGAGGACAGGCCCCAGTGTGTAAATGCTTATCCGAGCTTCTGCATGCATCACACTTGCTCATTTCCCATTGGCCAAAGCTAGTCACATGCCAACCCCAGAGTCAAAGGTGGGGGTGGGGAATATCCAAGAGCATGAACACAGAGGAGTGCTGTCTGTTGGGGGTCAACGATGTCACAATATGAAAGCCAGATCAAATCAAACTTTAAGTGAACTTTTTTTGAGAGAGAGACAGAGACAAGGCATAAGTAAGCAAGTGGCAGAGAGAGAGAAAGAGCAGGAGGGAGAGAGAGAGAGAAGCAGGGCTAACCCAGAGTAGGGCTCATGTTCACCTGAAGCAGGGCTCAGGCTGACCCAAAGCGGGACTCGAACTCATGAACCATCAGATCATGAGCTGAGCCAAAGTCTTAAAGGATTGAGCCACTCAGGCTCCATTAGGTGAACTTTTAAAAGGAACCCACAGATGGGGTGCCTGAGTGGTTCAGTCCATTAAGCATCTGACTCTTGACTTCTGCTTGGGTCATGATCTCACAGTTTGTGAGCTGGAGCCATGAGTCGAGCCCTGAGTCGAGCCCAGCCTTGAGATTCCTGCTTGGGACTCTCAATCTCTTGCTTCCTCTGCCGCTCCCTCTCTCCCTCTTTCTCAAAATAAATAAATAAACTTTAAAAATAAAATAAACCCACTGATTTTCACACTTGCTCTAATAGTCAAAGGGAAGGTTTGTGTACTCTAAACAGGTTCACTTTTCAAAATATCTTTGCTTTAAATAACTGCATAGGCTTCTTTTTAGCACCTATAACATCCACCTTTTCAAAATGTATCTCATTCAGCGGTGTCGGGGCTATGGCGAGGAAGGCGGAGGGGGTCTCACAGGGCTACCTCAAGAAACAAGCCAAAGTACACATGGTGGAGGGTCCCAAATACCACTATGAGCAGGGATATAAAATAAGCAAGGTCTCAACAAGAGAGACCAAGAGACACCATTCAAAGAATACTTTCTGAATGGACAGGCCCAGGACAGTCAAAGAGCCTTCTTTAGTACAGCAGTACTCACAGGTGCAGAGTGCATAACAAGCTTTTAAAACTAACAAGAGATAGAAAGCTAACCAAAATGATGAAACGGAAGAACTCTCCTCCAAAGAAATACCAGGAAGAAATGACAGCTAAAGAACTGCTCAAAACAGATATAAGCAACATAACTGAACAAGAATTTGGAACAATAATCATAAAATTAATCGCTGGGCTTGAAAAAGGCATGGAAGATCTGAGAAACTATTGCCACAAAGACTATGGAGCATAAAAAATAGTTGTGATGAATTTAAAAATGTTATAAATGAGGTGCATAATAAAATGGAGGCATCCAATGCATGGACTGAAGAGGCAGAAAGGAGAATAACTGATTTAGAAGACACAATTATAGAAAAAGAGGAAGCCAAGAAAAAGAGAGATAAACTGATCCAGGAACACGAAAGGAGAGTTCGAGAGCTCAGTGATACAATCAAACAGAATAATATCCATATCAAAGGAATTCCAGAAGAGGAAAAGAGAGGGAAAGGTGCTGAGGGAGTCCTTGAACAAATTATAGCAGAGAACTTCCCCAAACTGGGGAAGGAAACAGACACTGAAATCCAAGGGGCACAGAAAACTCCCCTCAGATGTAACTTGAATCGATCTTCTTCATGACATATCATGGCGAAACTGGCAAAATAGAAGGACAAGGAGAGACTTCTGAAAGCAGCTAGGGATAAAAGGGCCCTAACATACAAAGGGAGACCTATCAGAGTGGTGACAGACCTATCTACTGAAACTTGGCAGGCCAGAAAGGAATGGCAGGAGATCTTCAATGTGATGAACAGAAAAAATAGGCAGCCAAGAATCCTCTATCCAGCAAGGCCTGTCATTCAGAATAGAAGGAGAGATAAAAGTCTTTCCAAATAAACAAAAAATTGAAAGAATTTGTCACCACTAAACCAGCCCTACAAGAAATCCTGAGGGGGACTCTCTGAGGGAAATGTTGCAAGGAACAGAAGGTACCAGAGACACCACCACAAGCATGAATCCCACAAAGGATATAATGACTCTAAACCCATATTTTTCAATAATAACACTGAATGTAAATGGACTAAATGCCCCAATCAAAAGACATAGGATGTCAGGATGGATAAAAAAAAAACAACAACAAAACCCATCTATTTTCTGTCTACAAGAAACTCATTTTAGACTGGAAGACACCTTCAGATTGAAAGTAAGGGGATGGAGAAATATCTATCGTGCTACTGGAAGTCAAAAGAAAGCTGGAGTAGCTATACTTATGTCAGACAAACTGGACTTTAAAGTAAAGACAGTAACAAGGGATGAAGAAAGGCATCATATAATAATTACAGGGTCTATCCATCAGGAAGAGCTAACAATTATAAATGTCTATGCACCGAATATGGAAGCACCTAAATATATAAAACAATTAATCACAAACAGAAACAATCTTATGGATAAGAATGTACTAATAGCAGGGGACTTTAATACTCCACTTACAGCAATGTATAGATCAACTAGACAGAAAATCGCTAAAGAAACAATGGACTTGGATGACACATTGGACCAGAAGGATTTGACAGATATATTTAGAACTCTACATCCTGAGGCCATGGAATTCACTTTCTTCTCAAGTGCACATGGCACATTCTCCAAGACAGATCACATACTGGGACATAAAGCAGCCCTCAATAAATATAAAGGAATTGAGATCATACCATGCACACTTTCAGATCACAATGCTATGAAACTTGAAATCAATCACAGGAAGCAGTCTGGAAAACCTCCAAAAACATGGAGGTTAAAGAACACCCTACTAACAAATGAATGGGCCAATCAGGCAATAAGAGAAGAAATTTAAAAATATATGGAAACAAATGAAAACGAAAATACAATCCAAACTCTATGGGATGCGGCAAAGGCATTCCTAAGAGGAAAGTACATTGCATTCCAAGCCTATTTCAAGAAATTAGAAAAAGCTCAAGTACAAAATCTAAGAGCGCACCTGAAGGAACTAGAGGCAGAGAAACAAGAGCACTCCAAACCCAGCAGGAGAAGAGAAATAATAAAAATAAGGGCAGAAATAAACAATATAGAAACCAAAGAAACAGTTGAACAGATCAATGAAACCAAGTGTTGTGTTTTTGAAAAAATAAACAAACTTGACAAGTCTTTAGCCAGGTGTCTCAAAAAGAAAACAGATCACTCAAATAGACAAAATCACAAATGAAAATGGACTTATTACAACCAACCCCTCAGAAATACAAGCAACTATCAGGGAATACTATGAAAAATTATATGCCAACAAATTGGACAACTTAGAAGAAATGGACAAATTCCTAAACACACACTCACTACCAAAATTCACATGAGAAGAGATAAAAAATCTGAACAGACCCATAACAAGTGAAGAAATTGAATCAGTTATCAAAAATCTCCCAAGAAATAAGAGCCCTGGGCCAGATGGCTTCCCTGGGAAATTCTACCAGACATTTAAAACAGAATTAATACCCATTCTTCTCAAGCTATTCCAAAAAATAGAAATCGAAGGACAACTTCTGGACTCATTTTATATAGCCAGCATCACTTTCACTCCCAAGCCAGACAGAGACCCAGCAAAAAAAGCGAACTACAGGCCAACATCCTTGATGAATACAGATGTAAAAATCCTCAACAAGATACTTGCAAATTGAATTCAACAGCACATAAAAAGAACTATCCACCATGATCAAGTGGGATTCATTCCTGGGTTACAGGGCTGGTTCAATATTCGCAAATCAATCAATGTGATACATCACATCAACAAAAGAAAAAATAAAAACCATATGATCCTGTCAATAGATGCAGAAAAAGCATTTGACAAGATACAGCATCCCTTCTTAATGAAGACCTTTGAGAAAGTCGGGATAGAAGGAACTTACCTAAACATCATAAAAGCCATCTATGAGAAGCCTTCAGCTAACATCATCCTCAACGGGGAAAAACTGAGTGTTTCCCCTGAGATCAGGAACACGACAGCGATGTCCACTCTCACCACTGTTGTTTTACATAGTGCTGGAAGTCCTAGCATCAGCCACCAGACAACAAAAGGAAATAAAAGGCATCAGAATTGGCAAAGAGGAAGTCAAACTCACTTTTTGCAGACGACATGATACTCTACATAGAAAACCCAACAGACTCCACCAGAAGCCTACTAGAACTGATCCATGAATTCAACAAAGTTGCAGGATACAAAATCAACATACAGAAATTGGTTGCATTTTTATACACAAACAATGAAGCAACAGAAAGAGCAATCAAGAAAAGGATCCCATTCACAATTGCACAAAAAAACATAAAATACCTAGGAATAAACCTAACCAAAGATATAGGAGATCTGTATGATGAAAACTATAGAAAACTTATGAAGGAAGTTGAAGAAGACACAAAGAAATGGAAAAACATTCCATGCTCATGGATCGGAAGAATAAATATTGTTAAAATGCCATTACTATCCAAATCAATGTAGTCTCAATCAAAACTGCACCAGCATTCTTCTCAAAACTAGAACAAACTATCCTCAAATTTGTATGGAACCACAAAAGACCCCGAATAGCCAAAGTAATATTGGAGAAGAAAACCAAAACGGGAGGCATCACCATTCCGGACTTTAGCCTCTCCTACAAAGCTGTCATCATCAAGACAGGATGGTATTGGCACAAAAACAAACATATAGACCAATGGAATAGAATAGAGAACTCAGAAGTGGACCCACAAATGTACGGCCAACTAATCTTTGACAAAGTGGGAGAGAGTATTCAATGAAAAAGGCCTCTTTAACAGAAGGTGCTGGGAGAACTGGACAGCAACATGCAGAAGAATGAAACGAGACCATTTTCTCCCACCATACACAAAAATAAACTCAAAATGGAAAAAGGACCTGAATGTGAGACAGGAAACCTCAAAAATCCTAGAGGAGAAATCAGGAAACAACCTCCTTGACCTCAACCGCAGCCATTTCTTACTTGACACAGCCCCAAAGGCAAGGGAATCAAGAGCAAAAATGAACTCCTGGGACCTCATCAAGATGAAAAGCTTCTGCACGGCAAGGGAAACAATCCATAAAACTAATAGGCAACCAATGGAATGGGAAAAGATAGTTGCCAATGACATATCAGATAAAGGAACTCACCAAACTCCACACCCGAAAAATGGCAATGAGAAAGAATGAAATCTGGCCATGTGTAGCTATATGAATGGAACTTGAGGGTGTTAGGTTGAGCGAAATAAGTCAGGCAGAGAAGGACAAATACCATATGTTTGCATGTATAGGAGGATTAGGAGGAACTTAACATAGGACCATAGGGGAAAAGAAGGAGAAAAATAGTGGGGGAGAGGGAGGGAGGCAAACCATGAGAGAGTCTTGAATGCTGAGAACAAACTGAGCCCTGATGGGGTGGGGAGGATGGGAAGGGGGGTGATGGGCATGGAGGAGGGTACTTGTAGGGATGAGCACTGGGTGTTATATAGAAACCAAGCTGACAATAAACTATTAAAAAATAATATAAAATAAAAAAATGCAGGGAGAGGGAAAAATAAAATAAAATAAAATGTATCTCATTCATGGTTGCAAATGTATAAAAATGTAAATACTTAACACGATATAAAAAGATAACAGGTCATAGTGGCGGTTGTTCATTTTCAGAAAGTTAGAAAGCATGAAGGACCAAAAGAGAAAAAAGAAAGACCTAATTCTTAACAGCATTCCAAGGCAGCCTATCAGACAATGGGCGGATTTTTCCTCCTCTACTCGTGCAAGTTTCACATTTCAGGAAATGCAGGCTAGATACCAACCCAGTGCCTCTGCAAGCTTCTAATGCGATCCTTTGTGAAATTAAAAGGGACCATACTTGTCACCCTTCCTTCCCTCTGCCCTCTTTCTGCACCTCTGTGTCTGCAGTGACCACAGCGTGGCCCGTACCTGACACAGCTCTTTCACCGGCCAGAACGACGCTGATGTGCGGAAGGCGAAGAGCAGGGAGTGCCTTCCATTTTCAGCCCCTGGAGGGCCAGCAGTTTGGCTTTAATCTGTCACGACATCATGTATTCCTAGTGATGCTAAGTAGTCAAAGAGGGAGCTTTCCTGTACCTGGGCCCAGCCACTATGGTGACCAGGAGCTGTTAACAGGAGATAAGCGAAGCCAAGGCTGGCCAACCCCCTGTGGTGACTGAAACCCCACTCTCATTCTTATGCTCTCCCTGGAAGGAAGTAAAGTTGGGACCGTGAAAATGGATTTCGCTGATTCAACTGACCAAGGTCCAGGACACATCTCTTCAATATTCCCTGAGGAAAATAAGTGAGAACAACTGCAGAGTACAGGTTAGGTCAGGGTTCCCTGAAGTCTGATACCTTGAATCGATTTTGTATTTTTTTTTTAATCAGAGCAGAGTGTACCCTAAAACTACAGATTTTAAAAAGACAGCTTGATGAGCTTTAACATCATCCTAACTACCATCCTCATTAACTTTATGAATGTTTCCATCATCCCAGAAAGTTCCCTTACATTCCTTTCTAGTCAATCTCCCTGCCAAAGACAACCACTTTCTTTTTTTTTTTTTTTTATGTTTTATTTATTTCTAGAGAGAGAGACAGCGTGAGCAGGGAAGGGTCAGAGAGAGAGGGAGTCACAGACTGAAACAGGCTCCAGGCTCTGAGCTGGCAGTCGCACAGAGCCCGACGTGGGGCTCAACCCACGAACCGCGAGATCATGACCTAAGCGAAAGTCGGACGCTTAACCGACTAAGCCACCCAGGCGCCCCAAGACAACCACTTTCTAACTTTTATAGCCATACCTTAGTGTGGCCATCTCTTGAACTTCATGGAAGTCAAAATATATAGTATTTTATTTAGACTTCTTTTGCTCAACACAGGCTATTAGAGATTCATACATATTGTTGAGCACATCTGTGGCTCGTTCCTTTTATTGTTCAGTATTATAGAACTGTATGAATAAACCACAATTTACATATCCATTCACCTACTGATGGACATCTGACTTATTTCCAATGTGAGGATATTTATTATGAATGAAGCTGCCATGAGCATTCTTTTATAGTTCTTCTTCTTAGATATTACAGCTTTTTTAAAGTTTATTTTTATCTGTATTGAGAGAGAGAGGGAGAGCACAAGCTGGGGAAGGGCAGAGAGAGCAGGAGAGAGAGAATCCCAAGCAGGCTCCATGCTGTCAGTGCGGAGCCTGGTATGAGGCTTGAACTCATGAAAGGGAAGATCATGACCTGAGCCAAAGTCAGGAGTCTGATGCTTGGGACGCCTGGGCGGCTCAGTCATTTAAGCATCAACTCTTGGTTTCTGCTCAGGTCATGATCTCACGGTTGGTGGGTTCAAACCCTGCATTGGGATCTGCACTAACAGTGTAGATCTTGCTTGGGATTCGCTCTCCCTCTGTTCTGCTCATGCTGTCTCTCTCTTTCTCTCAAAATAAATAAATAAACTTTAAAAAAAAAGAGTCAGACACTTAATTGACTGAGCCACCTGGCACCCTCTACGGTTCTTTTAGTGTACAGGTGTTCTATTTCACATCCTACATACTTAGGAATAGAATTTCTAAGTCACAGGGTAGGTCCACATTTAACTTTATAAGAAACTGCCGTACTATTTTCCAAAGTGGTTGTACCATTTTATATCCTCACCACTTCCTCACCAATACTTGGCATTGTGTTTTAACAATTCTAAAGCTAAAATAGAGAGCACCTAGGTGGCTCAGTCGGCTGAGCATCTAACTTCGGCTCAGGTCATGATGTCAGGAATTCAAGCCCCGCATCGGGCTGTCTGCTGTCAGCGCAGAGCCCACTTCAGATCCTCTGTCTCCCTCTTTCTCTCTCTGCCCCTCCTCATTCTCTCTCATGCATGTACTCTCTCTCAAAAATAAATAAACATTAAAAAAATAAAGCTAAAACAGTATCTCATCGATGATACACTGGACCATTACCTTTAAAATCTGGGGAGCCAGAAAGTTGGAAGTAGAAAAATGTCAGCCTAAACCCTTCTCGTTCAACTTGGATGTGGGTGCCGATGTACAGCCACACTCAATTCCCACTCACTCTGGGTGAGCATGGCCTTGACATTTCCTAAACAAAGGGCTCTGAAAAGTTGATATCATACAGTATTCAGTAGAAATGAGCTACCTTCCATCTTTAATTCCTGCTATCCCCCTAAACCTCACGACAAATATTCAACCAAATATAGGACATGTCACTGATAAACAGGCTGAAGGAAACTGACCGAAATCTCAGTTTCAATGCATTGCCTATTATACCCAAAAACAAGTTCAAACTCACTGCTGAAATTAAACCCATGGATTTATTACCACAGGAAAGCTGAAGGCTAAGTCGTAAACCCTAAAAGACAGCCATCCTGAAACTACAGTCATTCACCTCATGACTTTGTACCTTAACCAGCCAGCGCTCTGAGAACTCATCTATAAAATGCATGTGCCACATCTGGGAGTCAGGGGTATTGGATGAGAATTAATTATGAAAATAACTCCAAACTTTCTTAAAAAGGGTTTCCTACAAAATACAAGATTTTTTTTTTTTTACTTCACAACTGTTTTTCACTTTATATTTAACGAAGAGGAAAAAAATAATGATAAAAATTCAAAGGCAAGACCCTGTGGCTTTGGTCTTTCCTCTTTATTTTCTATTTTGTCCTTTCTGTGCAGCTATGTCTGCAGGCGCCACTGCTATGAGGTACTACCCACGGACTGACTTCCACTGCCCACAAGTGGGGACACAGAGCAATTCTCTTTAGGATAACATCTTCTTTGCAGCATATATCCCAAAGTGTCCTTGAGTTAACTAATCAGTAATGAAAATGATCGCTCAAGAGATGAAGACATAGCAAGAGAGAGGAGCGGTGCTCTCCCTGCAGCTGCGGTTTGACAAGCCCTGGAACCTACGACCTCTGCACGGCACGGTGACAAGAGAAGAGCTTGGCTTCAGGGCTGCTGCTGTCCCACACACTGCAAATGCCTTCCCCGGCACAGCAGATGACACTAAGGAGCACAGCCTGTCCACCTACCCGGCCGCCCCGTGCATCCAGTCCCCAGCCGTCAGCTACCTATCCCCGGAATGCATTCCACTCCCAGGGGTGGGGGGAGTGAGTCCGGAGAGCTACGGGCACAGCGCAATGGGCACAGGGCGCCAGTGACCTCTGTGCCGGAGAACGTAGGAAATAAAATGACGGAAATCATTTGGAGTGTTCGTTCACCAAACAGTCTCAGGTCACCACTTCCCAGGCATGTGATGAGGTCGCATTTCTCGGTCCCCTCTGACATCGGAGCATGTGATTGTCTTTGGCCAATACAATGTACCAGCCCATGTGCAGTCGGCCATGTTTCTGTTCCACTAGTGTGGTGACACTGCCGTCATCAGTCTGGATCTCTGTGTGGCAGTAACGAACAGGTCCTCCTTCCTGCTGCGCAACGGACACCTAGCAAAAGCAAGGCCCTGTACTGTCAGGACCCTGATGGGAGGTGTCTCCTTACACATTTACAGATTACGTGAACGTACAGACACTCCTGTATGGGATAGGCACGGCCAGGAGGGGGAAATTGCACAACTTAACAACATAATTGAAGTTTGTCCCAGGGTAAGGTAATTGTACAGAAATAGAAACTAATAAGCAAACAGGCTGGTCCAGATTCAGATCAAATGCCTAAAGTGCTCTTCTCAGGACTCATTAAAATAGTAAAATTCCGGGGCGCCTGGGTGTCGGTTGATCTCAGGTCGTGATCTCTCAGTTTGTGAGCTGGAGTCCCGTGTCCGGCTCTGTCTCTGACCGCTCAGAGCCTGGAGCCTGCTTTGGACTCTGTGTCTCCCTCTCTCTCTGCCCCTGCCCTGCTCATGCTCTGTCTCTCCCTCTCTTTCAAAAATAAATAAACTTTTTTTTTTTTTAAAGTCAAATTCCATTTATAACACGCACACCGATCTGCCACAACTTGCCTGCTGGGGTCAAACCAGGCTCTTGACATACATGCAATGGGGACAGCGTACATGCCCCTCCCCCACCAGAACCCAGGAAGCTTCAGGTGCCTGCCTACAAGTTTCCATTTGCCTTCTAAATAATCACCTACTTAAGGAGCACCAAGTTGGGCTCTTTGGACTCCCAAAACTGTGGTGAGCTCTCAGACCTCTTCTAAAACCTCAAAATTCCCTGTGCTGCACACCCTTAGATGCATCACAGGATTAGGATGACTGGCAGAGCAAGTGACCCTAGGCGGGAGCTGGCTCAGGTGTCTGGAGAGTAGGCCTAACGAGGCCAAGGCTGAGCCTCAGCCCAGGTGGGTCAGTTAGCTTCACACATACAGAAAACCCTTCGCAGCCACAAACTACACCCACACTTGCGGTCTCGGGACAAATTGAGTCAAACTGGCCACAAAGGAGCCTGGACTGCAATGTCAGTAGCTCTCCTCAACCCATCATCGCTAATGGAAAACTTAAGTCCTAGCCTTCCTCTTACTGGTTACATCAGCTCTCCAGGCTCCTGGCTACTAACATGCTATCTTTCAGAGATGCTCTTCTCTAAAACGCTACTACTTTATAACAGGATAAACACCCACAAAGGAGCTTCACTTCGGCACAGGTCCTGGACAACTTTTTTTTTTAAGTTTACTATGTTAATTTAGCCCTTTCTCCCGAGCTTTGAACCCAGTAGCCACCGTCCGCCAGTGCCTCTTGGATGTTCCAGAATTCACAGAGCTGGGTTAAAACCCAGGTCTCCACATTCTTCCCCCACCTCCTTGCTCAGCTGCGTTTGCCAGTGTCAACAATGGTGACTCAAAGCCTCACAGCTGGGAGTCCAATTCCTCTCTTTCCCTCATTACCTGCATCCATCTTCAAATGCTATGGATTTTCCACCTCAGTGACATTCGTGTCCTGCCCTTCCTCTCCATTTCCCTAGCCTCTGTGCCACTCCGTGCCTCCCCTCCCCCCACCCCTGGCCCCAAGTCACTACAGAAGCTGCCTGGCTGTTCTTCTCCCCTTAGTGTCATGTCCCTCTGATCTACCTCTCACTCATGCCACAGCAGTCGGAGACAAAAATCAGACTTGGACATTCTTCTGTTCTGAGAAGTCCCAAGCACTCCATTGGGCAGAGAATCAATCCCAGAGCAGGGCTCCTGGGTTTTCAGATTTCTCTCAAAATACCTGTAGCTCCCACTTGCATTCACCCGCCACCCATCACAAACTGCTTATAGTTCTCCGTACGTGCCGCACAGTTTCACACTTCTGTTGTTTTTCTTCATGTGGGGGCACTAACTGGAAAGCCCTTCTGTTTAGTTCTGCCGGGGTATTTTTACTCATCAGCTCAAACGTCAGCTCTCAGAAGGCATTCCTGAGCTTCCTTCATCCTTCTCCTTCTTGTGTGGACCCATTACACTGGTAAAACTTTCTGAGCCTGAGTTTCAGTTCTCTTTTCCTACAAATCAACCCCCTTCACCGACAGAAATAGTGGTTTAAAACAACCACTGTATTAATTATAATGTTATAATTCTGTGTATGAACTGGTTCTGCTCCACGCAGTGTGAGCGAGGGGCGTGGTCATCTGGAACATCTAAAATGCCTCACTCATGGCTGCCAGTTGAGGTTGGCCATTGGCTGGGAACTCAGTCTCTTTTCCCTTCCTTGTGGCCACTTCACGTGGTTTGGTATTTTCACAACATGGTGGCTGGATTCAGAGGGAGACTGGAATTCAGACGAAGAGGGCAAAAACTTGTGAGTGGAAAGAAGACAATTCTACCCATGCTCTTAGAAGTCCCAGAATGCTGCTTCCTAACACATTCTACTGGCCAACGTAGTCACTGGGCAGCAAAAATAAGTGTCAACTCTAAATGAGGAGCAGCACTCTCAAACTGGGAGGGAAGGAATTGTTGTAGCCACGATTGGAGACTAGCTACCACACTCTATTGGTTTGAATTCGTGCTATCTTTAAAACTCTGAACGCCTCGTGAGGATAGGCACTATGTTTTAATCATCTCTCTACCCACAATTCTTTGCATAGATCCTGGAACATCATACTTAGAAGCTTAATACGTATTTTCTGACTGTATCAATCCAATTAAATCGGATTAAATCAGCCCATGGTTTTTGAGCACCTAGTCTGTGTTCTATGTTGTTGCGTGCTTTGGAGGTGAAGAAAGGGCATTTGCCCTCCGAGAGGTTATAAGTCAGGACAACATTGCACCAAAGGGACACAATAGAAAAGGAGAGGATTAAGAGGTCAATGCAATTGAAGAGAAGCCATCAAGGGGTGGTCCGTGATTGACTGCCATGCTAATTGTGTGGGCACTAACCCCTATAGATCTTCGAGGAGTCTGTGTTCACTTCAGAGAGAAGAGCTTTTAGGTAGGAGATGGTGGTGGATCTGAGTGTGAATGTCAAACTAGGACTTGAGATGGGAGAGAAACATCACAGAAGCAATTATATAGAAATGGGACCACACACACACACACACACACACACACACACACACACACACACGAGAAAGAAATGGGACCACACAAGTTATATTGCTTAGTAGGCTCACACATGTGCGTACACACACAGTGGTAAACGTTTTTCAGAAGAATTCTTGCTATAATCACACTCTAATAAGTAAGCAAATAACATTGGTCAACAGTGTGAGTTCTAAGTAACTTTTTTTTAAATAATAGAGGGGCACCTAGGTGGCTCAGTCGGTTAAGCACCTGATTCTTGATTTCGGCTGAACTGACAATGTGGAGCCTGCTTGGAATTCTCTCTCTCCCTCTCTTATTCCCCCTCTCCCTCTCCCTCTCCTTCTCACAATTAACATTAAAAAAATAAAATAACTAAGAGAAATGGATAAAACATGGATAGCAGAAAATTTTGCTCACTGAATACCACATATTTCCCCCTACATTTCCCACCCTCCTTGAAGTCAGTTTGGGCTGACGTGAATATGATTTCTGGCCCAGGGCAATACAAGAGTAAATGGGAGGTCTCCAGGCTTCTTGTTTCCCTATGTGCAGTTGGAAGGGAAGAATTCTGGGAAGATAAAAGATGGAAATTAGCCTGCAATGGTAAGTTAACCATTGGCGGAGAGCCATGAAAGAGGGTCACCTGCGTCAGACTGTGATGTAAGCAAAAAATACATATTGTCTTCAGTCATTGAGTTTTTTAGGTCTGGTTTGTTACTACAACATAGCTTTCCCTATCCTGACTATTATGCCTCATATCTTCTATGAAGGAATTGAAGATCACAAAAGAAAAATTATTCATCATTTATTTAGAAAAGGTAACAAGCAAAGAAAACTTTTAAAATCTCCTTTTGGCCATCTGCAATTGAGGGTTACACTTTCCCGTCTGTAGTAAATGATTAAGAGTTAGCCAATAAACAGCCAGCATCTATAATCCCTCTTGTGCATCATTAATTGGACTCGCCGAGGCAGCACTGTGCAGAGCTGTCTACAATAGCTCTGATCATGGGCACTAGAAGGTGAGCAAGGAAGGATGAGGTTTTACTTGAAACAAACAGTTAATCCTCAAACCATACTAACTCAGCATCTTTCCTAACCAGACTTTTTTTATTTTTATTTTTATTTTTTTTATATTTTATTTATTTTTGAGAGAGAGATAGAGACAGCATGAGCAGGGGAGGGTCAGAGAGAGGGAGACACATACTCTGAAGCAGACTCCAGGCTCTGAACTAGCTGTCAGCACAAAGCCTGATGCGGGGCTTGAACCCACGAACCATGAGATCATGACCTGAGCTGAAGTTGGCCGCTTAACCGACTGAGCAGCCCAGGCACCCCTAACCAGACTTTTTAAAAAAATAGTCTTTTTTAATGTTTGTTTATTTATTTGGGGAGGGGGGGTGAGGGGTAGAGAGCTAGGAGAGAGAGAATCCCAAGCAGGCTCTGCGCTGTCAGCACAGAGCCCGATGCAGGCCTTGATCCCACAAACCGCAAGATCATGATCTGAGCTGAAATCAAGAATCAAAGGGGTAAGTGAGCCACGTAACCACCATGCCCCTCTTTACCAGACTTTTTAACATGGCTACCAACAAGTAGAAAATAACTCTCTGTGCTTCCTGTTTCCTGTTTCTCTTTCTCATAGGCCTACTAATTAGGTGAGGGGTAACCAAAGCACCATTCACCTAAGGAAACAAGGGGGTCAAGAACTAGAAAGATCCACAAGCTACACAAGTGGAGTCCGAATCCTGGGTGGCAGCTTCACTTGGGCTACTGTTTTGTTGCCTGAGACTGTTGTAGATGTAAAGATTTCTTCTTTATTTCTCCCATCCAAGTACTAACCAGGCCCGACCCTGCTTAGCTTCCGAGATCAGACGAGATTGGGCGCGTCCAGGGTGGTATGGCCGTAGACTTCTTCTTTATTTCTATTTAGTCTGTTCCATTTATTCTCTGAACTGAAGCAATGCCCAGCTGCATACTGGAGTCTGGGTCCTCATGAATTTCTTAGGCTATGTATTAAACCTGACCCAAAGAAAACCTGTTCTTTGGGGTAAATTTCTCTGAAGTGAGCAGTGTTTGCAGAAAGCCCATCCTGAGAATGGTCCTACTTCCTTCACCCAGGGAGCTAGATCTACCAGACAGTAATAGGTTTGCCTCTTAATTACCTTTCCTAAAGAGAGAGAGCAAAGAAAATAAGTATCCCAAACTCCCTCTCGTTCTACTTTCCCATCTCCTGCCAGTGCTTCCCATTGGCTGAGCTCACCCAGGAGCCAGAGGGCCAGGGGCCCATGGATGCAATCCGTACAAGTCAGGCTCCAGAGCTCAGAGTAAGATGGAGAAGGGCAGAGAACAGCACCAGAGGTGCAAACGGAGAATATGTAGTACACGGAGTAAAACTGAATGGCGACAGCTTTAGAGAAAATGTATATTTAACTGAACTATTATCCGTCATCAGCTCACACACACCAATATGTACAACAGGTGTGTTCCAGTGTAGAGGTCTCTGCTTTGTCTCTCAAGATTGCAATTTTCCACTCCACCCCACCCGATATCAGAGCAGTGAAGAAGTTGAGACCAGAAAGTGCATTCTCCTCCTCAGAATGCCATGCATGTGGCTGTTGGACATCTCATCAGTACCCACCACAAAGCTTTCCTACGCCCTTTGGTTGAGCCAGCCAGATGCATTAGAGCTTCCCTACCTCTGATCGCCAGCCGAAGGAAGCTTCTCTGGAAAACAGAGTTCATGGCCCAGGCCCAAATATTCCACAACCTCAGTCTCTGTGGGTCCCCACACTCCTTTCAGGGGTGTGACTTGGGAAGCATGAAAGTGCTGATGAAGGGATCCTTTCTCCTGGCTGCAAAAGCTCGTGTTCCTACCTCCTTCCAGGGTTAGTTTTACCCAGATCATGCATCTCAGCATGTCAGATCCCCTCAAATCTCTGCTGACTACTTCCCTTGCCTGGAAGCTGTCAACATGCCCCTGGTCCTCAGCCGCTTCTGCTTCTCTACAGACCTTTACTGCTCATGCCCACGTCTCTGCCCTCCCTAACATGCCCTGGGCCAGCCTCAGCCCCACAGGGATTACAGCATCCTGGATGAGGTCCCTCCTGCGGCCCACTCTCTAAGGGCTCCCTTTCCCCACTGGTTTCCTTTGGTTCCCTGTTTTCCCAGCATGCACTCTGCCTCCCTCTCCTCAGAGATGCTACCATTCCAGTCCACATCCCTGCCAGGAATCCTAGAGGTCTTTAGATCCCCAATACTTCTCAGGACTCGTAGCTGTTCTGGTGAGCAGCCCCAAAGAGTGTTTTCCATACTAAGACAAGGCCTGTGGGGGTTGGTATGTTCCTAGGGGGGTGGGGATGACAATGGGGAATGTTAAAGGATAAATAAAGAAAAAGAAACTGAAATCTCTTGCAAATATGAGATATTACATGCCGAAGAATTTACTGAACTCATTAATGAGAAAACCAGTACGATGTTAGCAGTGATCCGAAGGAGAGCTCAAAGAGCCATATGTAGCAAGGCAGGCAATAAGGAATGTTGAGATAAATGCACCAACTGATGCCAAATGAGTCCAAAATAAGTTGCATTCCACTTAACACAACTCACTTGCATTTCTTTGGACAAGAACTGTTGGCATTATTACCAGTTTTCTGCAATTTATGGAGTACTAAAATAGCTCAAAATCAGTGAAAGGTGGAGACAACCATGAAAGGTGCTCTAAAAAGGACACCCAGTAAAGATATGGTTTGTTTTCTGTGTTTGTTGGGTTTTGTTTGTCAATTTTAAAGTCTTTCACAATTTTTCCTGATAGGAGAAAGGCCTCTCTCCCTCTTCCACACCAACCTATGTCTAGTGTTCACTACTGCAAGCATGGTACGTGAGGTGTAAGTAGGCATTTCTCCTTGTGGAGACCAATACATGAGTCTTCTTAACTCCAAACTTCAATAAATGCTGTAGACTGAATGTGTGCACCTCCCTCCTCCAAATTCTTATGTTGAAACCCTAACACCCAATGCGATGGTATTAAGAGGTGTGGCCTTTGGGGTGATTACATCATGAGAGCGGAGCCCTCGTGAATGGGACTGCTGCCCTTATAAAAGAGACTGGAAGGCTTCCTGTATCCTTCGGCAAGAAGATGGCCATGTGTAATGCAGATGAGGGTTCTCACCAGAACCCAGTCGTGCTGGCATCCTGATCTTTGACTACCAGCCTCCAGAACTATGAGAAATACGTTTCTGTTGTTTATAAGCCACCCAGTTTATGTGCTGTGTTACAGCAGCCAAACAGATGAAGACAGCAAAGGGTAGAAATCTTCACCCTTTTATAGCATTGTTACTCACAGTGTGGTCTGGCATCACCTGAGAGCTTGTTTAGAAATCCAGACTTTGGGTCTCTGTCTAAATCAGAATCTGTATTTTAAAAAGATCACAGTGGGCACCTGGGTGGCTCAGACAGTTAAGCATCTGACTCTTGATTTCAGCTCAGATCATGATTTCATGGTTCGTGAGTTCGAGTCCCACATTGGACTATGCAATGACAGTGTGGAACCTGCTTGAGATTCTTGCTCTCCCTCTGTCTCTGCGTCTCTCCTGCTTGCTCTCTCTCTCTCAAAAATAAATAAATAAATAAATAAATAAATAAATAAATAAATAAATCTAAAAAATAAAATAAAATTAAAAAATATCCTAGACCTTGTCTCGGGATGAGGAGGGGAGGAAAAAGATCCTAGACCTAAATAAATTGAAAAATACCCCGTATTTATGGATCAGAAGACTTCATACTGTAAAGATAGTAACACAGCCCCAAACTATATACAGATCCAAAGCAATCCCTATCAATATCCCAGGTAACTTTTTTTGGAAAGAAATTGGCAAGCTCCAGAATAGCCAAAAGAATCTTGAAAAAGAAGAATTAAGTTGGATGACTCGTTTCCTTCTTTTAAAACTTACTACAAAGCTGCAGTAATCAAGACAGTGTTGTACTAGCATAGACTTAGATATAAAGATGTACAAATTTACAGAATAGAACTAGAAGTTTTATTTTATTTTGGGTTTCTTTTTATGTTTATTTATTTTTGAATGAGAGAGACTGAGTATGAGTGGGGGAGGGGAAGAGAAAGAGGAAGACACAGAATCCAAAGCAGGCTCCAGGCTCCAAGCTGTCAGCACAGGGCCCGACATGGGGCTTGAACTCAAAAATCAAAAAATCATGACCTGAGCCAAAGTTGGCTGCTTAACCGACTGAACCACGCAGGCACCCTTAGAACTGGAAGTTTTAAATGTGAGACCTAAAACCATAAAAGTCGCAAATGGGAGCAGAGGCTGTAATTTTTTCTGACATTGGACACAGCACCATTTTTCTTGATTCATCTCTTGAGGCAAAGGAAACCAGAGCAAAAACAATCAGGACTACATCACAATAAAAAGCAAAGCAAAGGAAACAATAAGCAAAACTAAAATACAACCTACTAAATGGGAGAAGATATTTGCAAATGACATATCTGATAAAGGGTTAGTATCCAAAATATGTAAAGATTTACAACTCAACACCAAAAACACCCAAATAATCCAATTAAGAAGCCAGCAGAATACATGGACAGACATTTTTCTAAAGAAGACAGACAGGTGGCCAACAGAAACATGAAAAGATGCTCAACATCACTTATCAACAGGGAAATGCAAATCAAAAGGACAAGGAGACATCACCTCATACCTGGCAGAATGGCTAAAATGAATAACACAAGAAACAACAAGTGCTGGTGAAGATGTAGAGAAAGGGGAACCCTCTTGCATTGTTGGTGGGAATGCAAACTGGGGCAGTCACTCTGGAAAATAATGTGGAGGTTCCTCAGAAAGTTCAACACAGAACTATCCTATGATCCAGCAACTGCACTACTAGGCATTTACCCAAAGAATACCAAAATAATAATTCAAAGGGATACATGCACCCCAATGTTTCAATGTTTAGACTAGCATTATCTACAACAGCCAAATTATGGAAACAGCCATGTCCATTGATTGATGAATGGATAAAGAAGAGGTCATATATGTATATATCTACATGGATGTATGTATTTGAAATATTAGTCATAAAAAAGAATGAAATCTTGCTATTCATAACAGCATGAATGGATCTAGAGGGTATAAGGCTAAGCAAAATAAGCCAGTCAGAGGAAGACAAATGCCATATGATTTCACTTATATGTGGAATTTTGGTAACAAAACAAAACAAAGAAAGAAAAAATAGACAAACCAAAAAAAAAAAAAAAA
>JAESUZ010005078.1:0-174898 GCA_017311185.1 Proteles cristata cristata
GAAACGTTAAGTCCTATGACTGTACTCAAAAAATGTAAATTGTTTAAGCATGATTGTTTGAATTTGCTATATAAAAACCCTAAGCTGAAAAATAAATTTGACCAGTCCACCTGAAGAGGCTGGCTCCGTGTCTTCTTTCACCGATGCTAACCATCACTCTCCGGGCCAACCCTGGCTTGCAGAGGCTGGTCCCCTGCATATATCTATATCTATATCATCTATATCTATATCTATATCTATATCTATATCTATATCTATATCTATCTATATCTATATATCTACATCTACATCTTCCATATCTATAGATACATATACTGTGTATATTTTATGTGTGAGTGCCATGTAGGTAGGTAAAGATAAACAGATAAATGTATTTTCCATCTACTACTAATAACCTATTTAAAATACACCGTTTAGAGGCCACTGGGTGGCTCAGTCAGTTGAGCATCTGACTCTTGATTTCGGCTCAGGTCATAACCCCAGGGTTGTGGGATCAGTCTCACCATAGGCTCCTAGCTGAGCATGGAGCCTGCCTAAGATTCTGTCTGTCATCTCTCTCTCTCTCTCTCTCTCTGCCCCTCTCTCTGGCTTGCCCATACTCTCTCTCTTAAAAATATAAATAAAAGAGACCATTTAAAATAACATTTACAGAGGTGCCTGGCTGGCTCAGTCAGTGGGGCATGTGACTCTTGATATTGGGGTTGTGAGTTCAAGCCCCATGTTGACTATGGAGATTACTTAAAAATAAAACGAAAAACAAAATAACATTTGCAGAGGTGCATGGGTGGCTCAGTCGATTAAGCATGGCTTGTGAGGTCAAGCCCCTCCTCGGGCCCTGTGCTGAAAGCTCAGAGCCTGGAGCCTGCTTCGGATCCCGCCTCCCTCTCTCTCTGCCCCTCCCACTCTTGCACTCTGTCTCTCTCTCTCAAAAATAAACATTAAAAAAATGATATTTACAAATCTCATAAAATACTTAGGAATAAATTAGCAAAAGCTGTGCAAGACCTGTACGCAGAAAACTACAAAACAGTGGTTTCAAACTTTCTCTGTACAGGGCCAGAGGGCAAATGATATAAATTCTGTGGCTTATATACAGTCTCTATCACATATTCTTCTTTGTTTCTTTTGGGATTTTCTTTACAGCTCTTTAAAAATGTTAATACAATGCTTAGTTTACCAGCTTTACAGGCTATGAGCTGAATTTGGCTCATAGGCCATAACTTGCTGACACTTGCTACAAAACATAGCTGAGAGAAAACAAAAAGAATTATATACAGATATACCCCATGCAGTGGACTGCAGAAATTAATATTAAGTTGTCAGTTTTGAGCAGGATCCTGAAAACTGGTCTATGGAATTATTACAGGACATATTGGTGCCCTTGGGGCACAAGGCTTTTTTGAGCCAGGATGGATCCTTTACCCAGCTTTTTTTTTTTTTAATTTAATGTTTATTCGTTTTTTGAGAGAGAGAGAGAGAGAGAGAGAGAGAGAATATGATGGGGGAGGGGCAGAGAGCTAGAGAGTCACAGAATCCGAGGCAGGCTCCAGGCTCTGAACTGACTGTCAGCACGGAGCCCGATGTGCGGCTGGAACCCACGAACCGTGAGATCATGACTTGAGCGGAAGCCAGACCCTTAACAGACTGAGCCCCCCAGGTACCCGGATCCTACACCCATCTGATGTGCATCTCCTGTCCCTGCACAGACAGTGATGTGGTTGGCTGCACGGATCAACTAGAAAAGAAATGCCCTATGGGGATATGCTGGCAGTTGGTGGTCTCTGCCCAGCATCTTCTGAAGAGACTAGAGCCCACCGTAGCCAACGGTCCTCTTCCGAGTTGAACCAATCCAGACGCTTAGTAGGTAGCGCACACGCTTATCACAGGTGTCCTGATGCTAAGTACCCGAAGGACTATAAATAATAGTAATACTGAGCCTACGTGATGAGGAGACACCACAGTCCAGTGGCTAAACTAAGGAGCTCTGGAATCAGACAGATTGGGTTCTAATGCTGGCTCGGCCACTACCACCTGTATAACCTGGGGAAAGTGCTAAGGCTTAAATGCTGTTTTACCAAATTCACGAAAGAGCAGTGAAGAGGGCCTGCCTGCTAGGAAGAGATGTGGAAAGCAGCATCCAGGCGGGCAGGGGCATCATGTGTCCGCCTCCCTGCCCAGATGGTGATGCTGTAGGCTCACCATACCTTCCCCCTCTGCAGGCCGAGGTGAGGCGCGAGAGCAGTTAGTTCCTGGAGGAGGCGGTGTCGGGAGCCCATCACTACCTGTATGGGATGAAGGGAGGGAAGAAGAGTCCTCCATGGCTGCTGCCTGCGAGGGAGGAGCTGCGGGTTGTTGCGCCGGGCTGCTCAGGTCTGTCCCTCCACCTTGGCACCGGCCCGCTGAACCCCCCACCCCGCGCGGCGGAGTCGGTCACCCGCCCTGGCCCTCCCAGTAAGCCGCATCTGCACCGTGGGAGGATCGGCCTAGTCCTGCCCGTGGCTTTGAGGCCCTTCTGCCTCCAGGGACCCAAGGAGGAAGGACTGGCGGGCTCATGGCCTGGCTCCCGGATGTCCGGAGAGCCTCCGCAGACCTGAACAGACTCACACCTGGCCGGGCCCTTTAGGTGCCAGGCGTCGGCCTAGTCCTGCCCGTGGCTTTGAGGCCCTTCTGCCTCCAGGGACCCAAGGAGGAAGGACTGGCGGGCTCATGGCCTGGCTCCCGGATGTCCGGAGAGCCTCCGCAGACCTGAACAGACTCACACCTGGCCGGGCCCTTTAGGTGCCAGGCGTCTGGAGCCGGGGGCGGAAAGGCTTGAAGCCCAAGCGAGTCAGCTGGGCTTGGGCCGTTGGACCCCGCCCTCTGCCCTTAACCGCTAGTTCTCCGCGCCCTTGGCTCGCGCACCCTTTCTCAGCCGTCCGTTGCAGCGATGGAGCCCAACATCCGCTGGGCAGCGCCGCCTTGGAAACGGAGGGCGGAAGCCAGGAGCCCTCCCTGCTTCTCCCCGCACGCACGCAACTGCGCTTCGCTGCCCCTTCCTTCCTAGACTAGCACGGCTTTCGCCTTCTGCCCCCACGCCGCACCCACCCACCGGCGCTCCCCGGGTCTGGCTGGAATCACAGCGCCCACCCTGCGCCCCTCCAGGCCCTGATCGAAGGCTATTCTACTGCGGTCGCGTGCCTTCATCGCCTCGGTTTTCCATCGCCAAGGCACTATCTGATCCCACAGGCTCAGCACTCCTCCCTGAAGTCCCTCCTCCGTGTCCCGGCAGGACTCTCGGGGGAACCCAGAGCTGTTGGCTGGTCCAAGATGGTCATCACTTGGGGAAGTTGATTTTCTGGGGTGCAAACTGACCAATTGCACCTGAGCAGACAGTCTCCTCTATGAAGCCAGTGCCATCCAGACACTCCCTGAATCTTGGCCCAAAGGAGACTGAACTGAGGACCCCAGGAGAGACCGACAGGACGGGATAGTGAAGGTGGAAAAAGATCACACAGTGATTGGAAAAACGGGACAATAGGAGAAGAGGCCCTGCCGCAGCAGAGGGAGCTTATCTACCCCTGGAGGTGATGGAGTCTTAACTGCCTTCCCAGGCAGTGGTGGACCTAAGGGAAACCTCCATTCCAAGCCCCCAGCAGACACCATGAGTAAGAAAGTGAAGACATCTTACATGAGCTCATTCATTAGAGGCTATGCCGTCACCAACTCATGCAAAGGCTGATGGAGCATTGTGGCCTCTTTGGAGGAATAATCGCGGGTTTCTGACTCACATTCTCAGTGGGCCCCATGTTGCCAGAAAGTTCGACAAAGGATGAGGAGCTGATGCACGCTGTTCCCCCAGTCCCTTCAGCCTCAGAAGACAGAGAAGAGAGACAGGGAAGAAAGGTCTCAGATATGCTGTCAAATGGAAATTGTCCACCCACATCTGCCAGTTGGAGGCTCTGTAAACAAAATTCAGTAGCCTTTTCTTACAAGTATTTATCCTTTACATAACCATCAGCCAATAACGCAAATGATTCTGAAAACTCACCTGGTAACAACAATCTAGAAAATAAACAGAAGCAGTACATCGAAAGATTCACGAGCGCTGGAGTCAACTGGGCCAGGTGTCCATCATTTCTAGCCAGCTGTGGCATCGGGTAAGTTTCTTAATTCCAAATTTCAGTTTCGTTATCTGAAAAATGGTAGTAGCGGTACCTAATTGCTAGAACCTTGAAAATGAACTAATACAAGCAAAGCACTTAGACAGGTAACCACCCACTAAAGGTTTGCCATTTGCTATTACTTACAATGAGAAAACTACAGTTCCTCTTAGTAACCATGAAACTGAGAAAAACGTACACGTTGTAGAGTCTTATAGATCCTTCAACTTCTGTTAGCTTGAAGGGATCCAGAATGAGAAACAAGGATAAGGCAGTAAGACACCGGATCCTCGCATCCTCCGTCCCAGGCTTCATCTGTCAGGTCCTACACGTGAGCAGCACTGGCCGAACCGGGAACAAGAATGTCATTCTGGATGCTCTCAGGACGAAGGCGGGCTGCTACGCTAGGAGAAAAGAAAGAGAAAGGAGGTTTCTACAGACAGGACCGAGCTGGCGGTCACCTGACCGAAGAGGAGGAGGACCAACCTTCCCAGACCCAGCGCCAACCCGGTCACCGTGGCTCCTCCCAGTGAGGCCGCAGCCGGCGTTCCGCCCGCCGCCCCCCGTGCGGCTCCGAGCCCCCAGCCGCTCTCACGCAGGGCGGGGGGAGGCGCCCCAAGAGCGTCGGGAGCGCCGGCCGCGCGGGCGCATCGAGGCGGAGCCCAGGCGCGACTCCACCCGAGGCCCGAGTCACCGTCCGCGCGGCCCCGCGGCCCGGCCCGGCCCCTTACCCCCCGCAGGGACTCCGGGACTCGTCGTCCTCCCCCCGAGAGAGCCGAGTCTACCGGCCGCTTTTTCTCTGGCCTGACGACGCTCCGCGCCAAACCCTCCCGGGCCGAGAGGAAAGTTGCAACTCGCCCTTTTCTGCACCGAAGTCGCCACCGCCGCTGCCGCCTCGGAGGCCGGCTCCACCGTAGAGGCCAAGCATTTATTCGAGTAAGTGTTCTAAATGGTATGTATATAGTAGTTGATATCCTTAATCCCTATTTAAAAATATTTTAACATGTCTTTTATTTCTTTCTGAGAGAGACAGTATGAGCAGGGGAGGGTCAGAGAGAGGGGGATACAGAATCCAAAGTCGGCTCTAGGCTCAGCACAGAGCCCGACTGGGGCTCAAACTCACGAGCCGTAAGATCATGACCTGAGCCGAAGTTTGACGCCCAACCCACTGAGCTACCCAGGCGCCCCTTCTTAATCCCTGTTTTAACGAGAAGCCGGAGCCACTGAGGGGTTAGTAAATGCCTGATCAGTGTCTTTTCTCACTCCCACCTGAGTGTGTCCTGAGGCCACAAAAGAAGTGCCGGTTTGGCCTCTTGCAGTTAGAATAGGAATGGTTTTAAAATGGGCAGGAAACCTGAATAAACATTTTCAGAAGAAGACATCACAGACGGCCAATAGGCACAAGAAAAGATGCTCAACGTGGCTAATCATCAGGGAAATGAAGGTATCACAGTGACTGACCCCCTGACACTGTTAGAACGGCTATTTTCAAAAAGACAAAAAATAACAAGTGTTGGCGAGGATGTGGAGAAAGGGGAAGCCCCATGCACTGTTGGTGGGAATGCAGACTGGTGCAGCCGCTGTGGGAGATGGTATAGAGGTTCCTCAAAAAGGTAAAAATAGAACCACCATAGAATCCAGCCATTACACTTTGGGTTTTTACCCACAGGAAACAAAAACACTTAATTTGAAAAAATACGTGCACCCCTGTGTTTATTGCAGCATTATATACAGCAGCTGAGATATGGGAGCAACTCAGGCATCCACCAGTAGGTGAATGGATAAAGAAGACGAAGCGTATATATGCAATGGAATATTATTCATCCATAAAAAAGAATGAAGTCTTGCCATTTGCGGCAACATGGATGGACCTAGAGATGATTATGCTAAGTCAAAGAGCTCAGAGAAAAATACCATATGATTTCGCTTGTATGTTGAATAAAAAAGCAAAAAAACAGAAACAGACTAAAATATAGCAGAGAACAAACTAGTGGTTGACTGGCAGGGGTGGCGGGGGAGGAATAGGTGACAGAGATCAAAAGGTACAAGCCTCCAGTCAAGTAAGTCACAGAGATGTGAAGTACAGCACAGGACAGACAGTCAATAATATTATAATAACTTTAGTGGCAGGTGAAATAGACTTACTGGGGTGATGGTTTTGTATGTGTATAAATGTCAAGTCACTGTGTTGTGCACCTGAAACTAATATGCTATGTCGACCACACCTCAATTAAAAAAAAATTCCAAATTAAAAAAAAAAGAATGTAGGAATGTAAGGAGGAGAATCTGTTCAAAGCAGACCGTGTAGCCCAATACTAGCTCCGGATCGGCCTCCCCCGAGGGACGGCCTAGTAGAAGGCGTCCTGCCAAAGCGTCTCATTCTGGCATCTTGAAGAAGTGCCGTTGCCTCTGCATCTAGCTGCGCATAGCTTGGTTCGCTGGGGCTCCAATTTATCCAGAATCCCTCTTTTCTCCAAAATTTTTTTAAAAATTTTAAAAATGTTTTTTACTTATATCTGAGAGAGAGAGGGCGTGCGCGAGCAGGGGAGGGTCAAAGAGAGAGGAAGACAGAATCTGAAACAGGCTCCAGGCTCCGAGCTGGCTGCAGGCTCCGAGCTGGCTGCAGGCTCCGAGCTGGCTGTCAGCGCAGAGCCTGACACGGGGCTCAAACCCATGAACGGTGAGATCATGACCTGAGCCGATGTCGGACGCTTAACCGACTGAGCCACCCAGGCGCCCCTCTGTTCTCCAAAATTTTATGTGAGGGTGGTTGTAGCATAACTTGGAAGCTGAAATGGGGGGACAAGAAGGTTTCCTGGCTGAACTGTTGGGAACACTAAAACCACCTTTCTTCTCTCAGCTCTGGATTTTCTAGAGTTTGAACTGCTGTGCTAAGGGAATCTCCAGGAAGACTCACTGGTTCTTACGTTTCTAAAAGCATAGCCTATGTGAGTTGTTTCTCCTTGAAAAATGGGGATTTTTACACTACGTAGATATTTTCTTTTTCTTTTTTTTTTTTTAATTTTAATGTTTATTTTTGAGAGAGAGACAGAACATGAGCAAGGTAGGGACAGAGAGAGAGGAAGACACAGAATCCAAAGCAGGCTGTCAGCACAGATCCCGACGCTGGGCTGAGATCATGACCTGAGCCGAAGCCGGGCACTTGGGCACTTAACTGACTGAGCCACCCAGGCACCCCTAGACTCCATAGATCTTATCTTTTCTTTTCTTTTTTTTTAATTTTTTAATGTTTTTATTTATTTCTAGATGAGAGTGAGAGAGAAACAGCATCAGCAGGGGAGGGTCAGAGAGAGAGGGAGTCACAGACTGAAGCAGGCTCCAGGCTCTGAGCTGGCAGTGAGCACAGAGCCCGACGCGGGGCTCGAACCCACGAACCGCGAGATCATGACCTAAGCGAAAGTCGGACACTTAACCGACTAAGCCACCCAGGTGCCCAGTCATTTTCAATCTAGTAGTCACGCTAATCAAAAATGACCTCGTATTAATTACTTCCATTTATAAGACCCCGGTTTCCTCACATTCTGCTGTAAGAGAATACTGTTCAGCCCTATATAATTGGCATCTAATCAGTCTCAGTCCACTTCTATTACTTGGAGAAAGCTTTTTTTTTTTTAATAAATTCTGGTGTTTTTAATGTCTCTTAATACAGTGTGCCACCTAAAGAAGTGTACCATTCTTAAAAGCCCATTTTGGTTTGGTTTTGCATTGTGCTGGCTGAATTCAAAACTATGTAAGAGTTGAAAGAGCAATATAACAGTTCTTAAAACCATCACATGGATTCACCAGTGTTTAATATATTGCTGCTTTGTTCTCTATGTATGTAAAGAATTTCTGCTGTACCATTTTAGTTGGTTGCACAGGTCATAACATTTCACCCCTAAATACTTGAGAATGTGCTTAAGAATAGGGGCACTTGGGTGGCTCAGTGGGTTGAACATCTGACTCTTGATTTTGGCTCAGGTCATAGTCTTGTGGTTCGTGAGTTCAAGTCCCACATTGGGCTCTGTGCTGACAGTGCTGAGCCTGCCTTGCTTGGGATTCTCCCTCTCCCTGTCTCTGCCCCTCCCCTGCTCTCAAGCTTTCTCTCTCTGTCTCAAAATAAATAAGCTTTTAACAAAAAAAAAAGAATAAAAAAATATTACTTGTAGGAAGATACTTTGTTACTATTATTTCTTGTGTAAATATTATTAGTTTTCTAAACTAGTAATTTTGGTTCCCTTAAAACAGAGCTCCGTGAAAAAAGGGAGAAATCATTTGATTCTTTACTATAGGAGTTAAATATGTTTTCTAAGTAGGAGATTATCCAACAACAGAGATGAAAAATTTATTTTTCTGTTCTCTGGCAAGAATTATGATGGACTCATCTTTTATCCATCCATTATCACTGA
Organism: Proteles cristata cristata; assembly: GCA_017311185.1. Lineage (NCBI taxonomy): Eukaryota > Metazoa > Chordata > Mammalia > Carnivora > Hyaenidae > Proteles > Proteles cristata. The sequence goes on from JAESUZ010005078.1 coordinate 8,549, forward strand.
TGCAGGATGTAGAATTCAGTCATCAGTTGTGTGTTCCTTTTGTCATTGTATTTGTCAACCAGAACTCCATGTGAAGTCTCTTCTGTTTCTTGGAGAAACCTAGGAGTTTTGGAAATGTACCTGACGTTTTGGCAAAGATACCTTATACCTTCCCTGCCCCATTCCCAAAATGGTTTATTTCTTAAAGGATTCTCTATCTTTTATTAATGGATTATCAAGGAATTATTTGTATGACACTGTCTTAATTATATCCTAATTCTTTCTTTTGGGGATTTGTCTTTTTTTTTTTCCCCCTGGCAGTCAATTTCTGCTATGTGCCAGTGGGTTATAGTTGAGTAGTGAATGAAACAGAGGTTGGGCCTGCTTTGGGGAGAAGTGTTAATTTTCTATTGCTTTGTAACAAATTACTGCACATTTAGTAGCTTAAGACTACAGTTGTTTATTATCACATAGTTTTGTAGGCCAGTTCAGCACAGGATGGCTAAATCCAAGTGTCAGCTGTGACTCCAGTTCCTTAGGGCATGGGGTCTTCTTCCAAGCTCACTGGTTATCGGCAGAATTTATTTCCGGCTCACACTTTCCATGTGGTCCCCTCCACCTTCCAGCCAGCAACCAGCGAGCCTTGTCCTTCTCGCACTTTGAATGTCCCTGACTCCCTTTATGCCCTCAGCCAGGAGAAAACTCTGCTCTTTAGGGAACTATCCAGATAAGCCAGGTTGATGTCTTCATCTCAAATCAACTAATTACTAGCCTTAATTATATATCTTTTGCTACGTGATACAACTGTTCACAGGCATGATGAGGGCAAAGGTCACCAAGGCCAAAATACTATCAGCCACAAGTAGGTTTGGGAGAAATAAATTAAAACTCTTAAGAAAGAAAAATAATTGTGTAATTGAAAACAGGTTGGATTTAAAAGAATTGAATGTTATAACATGGCACCCTTAGACCAGATCAGCAATTTACAGTATTCCTGATAAAGTGACATTTTACCTTTAACATATAAAGGATGAGAAAGATCCAGTGTGAAAACAACACATGCCAAAGAATTTTGGGGAGATGACGTCACCTGCAGATGGAACTAAAGATGAGAAAATTTGTGACACGTTCCAAGTGCTGACAGGGGAAAGTGAGCTGATAGGGAACAAAGGAAATTATGACTTGATAGGAGGCCTGATAGATCAGTAAGCAGGGACCATATTAAGGAAAGGTACGTGGATTTTATTTAAAGAGTAAAGAGAAGTCACAGTGGGGAGAAACGAAATTTCCTCTGTATCGGAAACATTTGTGAGAAATGGGAAACATCTCAGTGCCCGCGAACTTGCCCTGTGTCTTCTGATTCAGGAGGTCTGGGATGGTGTTTGGGTATCAGTTTTTCAAGATGCTTCTCAAAGATTCAGATCCACACTTAACTCTCGGAAATGAAACCTATTTTATCACCAACCTTACTATTTTAAATAAACTCTCATTAATCTCTGCATTTCTCTTTGACCTTTAAAAAAATTTTGTAGCCGTATATTAGTATAATCTAGGCTTTTGATTTTTAATGGATATGTTTAGTTTGTCTCTTTTCTTCCAAAGAAATTTATATTCCTGTATTTTCTCATCTAAGAAAACAAAATATTTTCATTTGTTTTCTTTCAGATTTTTCAGTTGGAGGATGAGACAATCAGCAATACAGAAATGCCCACTGTTGAGAAATATATGTCTTTTGCTTTACATCAGAGAATTAATAATAGAGAGCAATCTTATGAATATCAGGAATGTGGGAAGACTTTCTGTCAATACTCAAACCCTGTTCAATGTGAGAGGACACATGCTAGTGAAAAACCCTACAAATATAAAGAATGTGGGAAGAATTTTAGTAATGGACATCAGCTCACTGTACATCCGAGATTTCATGTTGGTGAGAAACCTTATAAATGTAAGGAATGTGGGAAGTCCTTTACTACCTTTTTGTACCTTGTTCAACATCTGAGAACTCACACTGTTAGGAAACTCTATGAATGTAAAGAATGTGGGAAGGCTTTTATTAGAGGATCAGCATTTGTTAAACTTGGGAGAATTCATACTGGTGAGAAACCATATGAATGTAAGGAATGTGGGAAGACCTTTGGTAGTAGCCATCAATTTAGTGTCCATCAGAGTGGTCATACTGGTAAGAAACCTTGTAAATGTGGGGAATGTGGAAAAACTTTTTATAGTAGCTCATACCTTGTTCACCATCAAAGAATCCTAGCGGTGAGAAACTCTGTGAATGTGAGGAATGTGGGAAAGCTTTCATAGTGTATGGAAAAGAACTTCGGCATCAGAGTATCCATACTGGTGAAAAACCTTTTGTGTGTAAAGAATGTGGAAGGCCTTAATACCTTCTCATACCTTGCTCAACATCAGCGAATTCATACTGGTGAGAAGCCCTATGAATGTAAAGAATGTGGGAAGGCCTTTAGTAGTAGCTCACCCCTTGTTAAACATCAGAGAATTCATACTGGTGAGAAACCTTATGCAAGTAAGGAATATGGAAAGGCCTTTACTGTGTATGGACAGCTTCCTCAGCATCAGAGTATTCACACTGGTGAGAAACCTTTTGAATGTAAGGAATGTGGAAAGGCCTTTAGACTTAGTTCATTTCTGAATGCACATCAGAGAATTCATGCAGGAGTAAAGCCCTATGAATGCAAGGAGTGTGGGAAGGCCTTTCGTCGTGCCTCATACCTTGTTCAACATGAAAGACTTCATCCAGGTGAGAAACCCTAGGAGTGTAAGGAGTGTGGAAAGGTCTTTAGTACTGGCTCCTACCTTGTTCAAATCAGAGGATTGACACTGGTGAGAAACCCTATGAATGTAAGGAATGTGGAAAGGCTTTTTATTGGTCGCTATCAACTTACTGTACATCAAAAGATTCATACTGATGAGAAACCCTACGAATGTAAGGAATGTGGAAGGACTTTTAAAGTACATGTACATCTTACGCAACATCAGAAAACTCATGTTGATGTGAAACCCTATAAATGTAAGGAACGTGGAAAAACTTTTGGTCGTGCTTTATACCTTGTACAACATGGAAGAATTCATACTGGTGACAAACCCTATGAGTGTAAGGAGTGTGGGAAGGCCTTTAGTTCTGGCTCTTACCTAGTTCAGCATATGAGAATTCATACTAGTGAGAAGCCTTATGAATGTAAGGAATGTGGAAAAGCCTTTACTGTCTATGGACAGCTTATTGGACATCTGAGTTCATACTGGCGAGAAACCCTCTAGGAATGTGGCAAGACCTTTAGACTTAATTCCTTCCTTACTGAACACCAGAGGATGCACACTGGTGAGAAACCTTTTAAATATAAATAATGTGGGGAGGCCTTTAGATACAGTTCAGCCCTTAAAGCACATCAGGGAAACCATATGGGTGTAAAACCCTAAGACTTTAAAGAATTTGGGAAATCTTTTGTGTATGACTCAAATTTATGCTAATGAAAAACTTGGATGTAAAAAAAAATCTTACTGGTCTTTAGAAATTATTCTCATATTAGAAGCAACAGCAAAGCAAGATGGCAGCCACCACGAGCTTGGGACTAAAAGTCTCTCACAATTTTCGACTGTTGGAAGAACTAGAAGAAAGCCAGAAAGGAGTAGGTGATGGCACAGTTAGCTGGGGTCTAGAAGGTGATGAAGACATGACACTTATGAGGTGGACTTGGATGATAATTGGGCCTCCAAGAACAATCTCTGGAAACCAAATAGGGGCGCCTGGGTGGCTCAGTCGGGTAAGTGTTCGACATCAGCTCAAGGTCATGATCTCATGGTTTGTGGGTTTGAGCCCTGCCTCAGGCTCTGCGCTGACAGCTAGCCCAGAGCCTGGATTCTGTGTCTCCCTCTCTCTATGACCCTCCCCTGCTCACGCTGTCTTGTCTCTCAAAAAAATAAAATAAAATATATAAAACATTAAAAAAGAAAGAAAACCAAATATACAGCCTTAAAACAGAATGCAAACCTAAATACCCAGAAGCACCTCCCTTTGTAAGATTTGTAACAAAAATTAATATGAATATAGTTAATAGTTCCAATGGAGTGGTGGACCCAAGAGTCCAATCAGCACTAGCAAAATGGCGAAATTCATATAGAATCAGAGTTGTCCTGCCATAGCTCCAGCGTCTAATGAGGTCTAAAAACATGAAACTCCCTCAACTGCCCAAAGGACAGTGTTACAACAATTGATCCAAAAGAAAAACCATGGGCCTCTCCCCCTTCCCTCCATTCGATTTAAGCAGTCTTCATTTTCACTGCAGTTTATTTTCTAGATACATCTTGTAGACCTCAGAGTCCTGGAAAGGAAGCTCCCATTCTAAGGCAATTTAATCTTAGGATACTGTAAATGATACTAATTTTTTGCCCATTTAAAATCTATAAGTTGTGCTATAACAGATCATCTTGTCAAGTATAACAACTGTCTACATAATTGAACTTCTGGGATGAAGAAAGTATATTTAAATTGATTCCCATCAAAACTGGTGGGACACATCTAACTCAAATGTGAAAAGACACATCACACAATTCACCTTGCAGCTGATTACATGGCCTGGGGTCTCTGCCTTCTCCCCTTCTCCTCCCCCTGCCTCTCTCCCTCCCTCCTTCCTTGCAAAAGCCCTTCAGCTTGGGGTGGCTTGCTTGAGTAGGTGTGAAGGTTTCAGGTCAACAGCCTGTTGGGACTACTGCTGGCTGTGTGGGGGTGCTCCCGCTGCACCCCTGCTTTTTTGTTTTAAGTCTTAAATGATACCCCCCACCAAGCCATTGTCCCTTATTCCCTTTCACTAATACCCTTGGCCAAAGCAAGGATTGTAATCCCCTCTGCTCCCCTCTGAAATTGGCCTTTAGTGAGGAATTCAGGGCTTTATCCCATTTCTTCTCCCCCACCTTAATCAAGGGGTGCTGCTTTTTCCTTCCTGCTCCTTAACTCCCTTTTTGTACCATTACCACCCAACACTTTCCACAATACTTCCTTGCTTTGCCCAGAAGCCATCAGGTAAGGTTGGAAAGAGTCTCTTGACTTCCCTCCTTTAGTCTTGAACAACAGTTTCTCTCCACCAGCTGAGAATGAACATTGGGTCCTCAGCCCTGCCACCCTCTGCTGACCTCGTCAGCCGATGCAGATTTTTAGCTCAGGTTTTGATAAAGTGAAAAGAACAGTCACCAGGGGTACTCAGACCTGCTGGCTCTCAAAGATCTTGGTGTTAAACTTGGAGGAAGGCCACAGGAGACACATGTGGCACACACGATCCCTCTGTAATTGCTTTGAAAAATTGAGGAAGTTTTAAACAGGGTTCTCATGTGGTCCCCTTGGCAACCCATTTGGGTCTAGTTTGGAATGTAGCAACTGGAACAGAAGGAACCTTGAATTCGGTGCATGCTTTGGTTTTGGTGCTGCTGCTTCTCACGGTCCTCAGCAGGGGTTGAGAAAAGAACTCAGTGTGCACAGCAGATCCTGAAACTGGCGGGCTTGACTTCCTGGCAAATTGCTGCATTTTTCCACTTTTCTGTTCAGGACCACTAAATGCTGAGATGTGGGTGCATACCGAAATAAAAGCGATTCACTGTGTTCTCAAGGTTTTTGATTTCTTTTTTTTTAATTTAGTGTTTGTGTAAAACCACCTTTTCAAGCAGCAACTATCAAGTCTGAAAAGCAATCGATGTTTCCATTAATCTTTTTCTGAAGGAAACCTTAGTTCTAAGGATTTAACACCCTGCAAGTAAAGTTTAACGTAACAGTATTCCGTAAGCAGCCTTTTTATTGTCAGACCATTGCCTGATTTTAATATAATTTTTAAAAGTGCATTAATATTTTTAAAAATATTCTCATATTAGAGAATTCATAATGGAACTCAGAAAACGACGGAAAGCCTTCATTGTCGTCCTTGTGTTTACAAAATCAGAATATTCTGGATTGGTGGCCAGTTCAGAAAAGGTAGGAAACCTTAGTACAGCATTGATAGCATAAAATTTTATATGTCCTATCCTAACATGGTTGAATGAAGTAGTGAATAAAAAAGCCTTCCAGTTACTCTTAAACCATTGCTAAACTTCAGATAATCCCTCGTAGTTTTAAAAAAACAACAGCGAAGTATATTGGGAGGCCTGCCGTACCACACCGTCAGCTCTTGTCATTATCATGCCGCCATGTTCAACCTGATTGACATTAGGAACCATACGTGCTATTTCCGGGGAATTGCTTTAAAATGGTGGTAGTAGAACCTACATACTTGTAAAAACCTACACTTGGAAATGTATTAATTTTAGTATTAGCATTTTTTTCAACTTCCAGTAAAATGTTGAGAGACCCTTGAGGTGTAGTTAATTTAGAAGTGCCCTGGGGCTCCTGAATGGCTCAGTCTGTTAAGACAGACACCCGCATTGGCTCAGGTCACTATCTCACGGTTTGTGGGTTTGAGCCCCGCGTCAAGGTCTGTGCTGACAGCTCAGAGCCTGGTCCCTGCTTTAGATTCTGTGTTTCTTGTTCCCTCCTCCACTCATGCTCTCTCTCAAAAATGAATAAACATTTTTAAGAATTTATAAAAATTTATAAAAATTTTTAAAAATGTCCTTAAATTCCTGTACCCATTTTATACTTTTAAATAAATCTTTCTGGATAAAACTTTGCAGAAAGAAACGTGAGGATATTCATTTAGAACGCATCCCTTAAGTGGAATTAAAGAATGCTTGAAAGATACCCAGCCTTTTAATGTATGTGAAGTTGTTGAGAATAGCCTGTAATCATTACTTTGTCCAAAACTCAGATTAAGCTGGAAATGCATAATGGAAGAGACAAACACTGTCCACTGGGAAATTTCTTTTGCAACTTTTTTGTTAGTAGAAATTTTAACATAGAAAAAAAGTGAAAGAATAGTAAAATTGCCACCATCTTTAGTAACATTTTGCCTTATTTATCTCTATCTTGTTACCTCTCCATGTGTACATGCTCATTTCTTAAGAGGAAGCTGTAGACGTCACTCCTAAATAATAGCCTTCTATTCTTCAAAAATTTTTTAATGTTTATTTTTGAGAGAGACAGAGTGTGAGTCGGGAAGGGGCAGAGAGAAAGACACGGAATCTGAAGCAGGCTCCACGCTCTGAGCTGTCAGTACAGAGCCCGATAAGGGACTCGAACTCACAAACTAACTGCGAGATCATGACCTGAGCCGAAGTCGGATGCTTACCAACTGAGCTACCCAGGTGCCCTTATAGCCTTCTAGTCTTGAGCCTCACCTTTTTTTCCCATGATTTTTGGGGAAAGCCCCAAGGAAGTTCGAGAATGCCTCACATTCTGTATCTGTTTTCTCACACTATCACCTAACTTGTTCCTCTACCCAGATTTTTTTCTATACTGAAAGTTACACAGATATCATTGGATTCTGAAAAACACTTGCAAGGTAATGCTGCATTTTTTGTAAACATATAACTAAGTACTGAAACTTGGATAGGGTGGTCACTGCTGGAGCTTTCCATTTTACAGCTTTTTTTGCATTTAATGTTCTAAATAGTGATATGTTTAGCATCTCGATTTGGGAAGTCATCACATGTATGCCTAAGGTTGGGATTAAAGAGAAAACCAAAAATTATGAAACTATGGTCTCCTCAGAAAAGATAATCATGAGATGCCTGTGTATCAGAAATTTTGATATGAGGTCAGAACTGTAATTGGAACATTAATTTTAAAATTACAAAATTGTAGTGTATACAGTTAGAAAAGCTGTTAAAAGAGGAAACAATTGTATACATTTGTTCTGGGGCCATTTCTTGAAAAGAATTCTCTCTCTTCACTGAGTTGCTTTTTGAAAATCAGTAGACTACAGAAACATATTCATTTCCAAATACACTTCTATAGCAGTGTATCATGTGTCTATTATTCTAAAAATACCAAAGAGTATTACTATTGCACATTTCAAAACTGCTGCTGCTTTCTTGAAAGTCTTTTTTCAACTACATCTTTGCAGATCAACTTGTCAATTGCTAAGGAGGGAAATGTTTGGGGGAATTAAAAGGTGGAGTGTATTGAATCTATAGATCAATATGGAGACAATTCATATCTTAATACTATTAAATCCATCAATTCATAAACATGTCTATTCTTTTACTTAGGTCTTAGTAATGTTGTGTACTTCTCAGTCTTCCACATATTTTGTTAAACTTATCCTTAAGTATGTCATAATTCTTGATGTTATGATAAGTGGTGTTGTTGAATATATATATTTTTTCCTGTGTACCAACTTTGTTTCTTATGATATTAAATTTATGACTTCTAGTAGCTTTTTATAGATTACTTAGATTTTTCTATAAACACAACCATGTCATTTATGCATAAATACACTTTTACTATTTCCTATCTAGTCTGAATTTTTTCTTGCAGCATTTCCTATAGTGTCCAGCACAGTACGGTGTTGAATAGAGCTGAAGAAAATGAACATCCTTGGCTTTTGTTTCATCTTGAGGGAAATATTCAGTTCTTTACCATTAAGTATAATGTTAGCTTTTGATTTTTCATAGCTGTCCTTTATCGGGGTGAGGGATTTTCCTTTAATCATTAACATGAGTTGCATATTGTCAAATGCTTTCTTCTTTTGCAATTATCATACAATGTAAACATTTTTTATACAGTGACTTAACATTGAATTCAAGAATCAGCTCAACTTTTTATCCCAAGATCATAGTGTACTTGTCATACATTCCTGCTTTCATTCTGCTAATGTTTATTAAGAAACTTTCACATCTATGTTGATGAGGGAGTTTTTTGTTTTTTATTTGGAGGCTATTGACATAATTTGCATATAGTAACATTCACCCTTTTTTAGGTATACAGCTGTGTATGCTTTTTGACAAACATATACAGTCAGATAACCATAACCACAATCAGGATACAGATTATTTCTGTTCCCCCCAACCCACCCCCAGAAAAAGTTCTCCCATGCTCCTGGGTAATTCGTTCCCTTCCCTCAACCCCAGGTCATAACAACTGACCTATAGTTTTGTTTTTCCAGAATGTCATGTAAATACAGTCAGTAGACTTTTGGTTCTGGCTTTAATTTAGAGCACAGTGCACTTGTGATTCATCTATTGAAGAGATTGTCCTTTCCCTATTGTATATTGGCTCTTTCTCATAAATTAACTGACTCTGGATGCATGAATTTATTACAGGCTCTCTATTCCATTGCATCAGTCTGTGTGTCTGCTGTTTGCCAATACCATCCTGTTTTGATTACGGTAGACTTACAGTCTGAAATCAGCAGGGTGTTGCCTCCAGCTTTGTCCTTTCTCAAAATTGCTTTGGTGATGTACACCAAATTTTGTGGTTCCATACAAATTTTAGGATTGTTAGTTCTAGTTCTGTGAAAAATGCCATTGGGATTTTGATAGGGATTGCACTGAATCCATATTTTGCTTTGGGTAATACAGACACTTTCACAGTATTAATTCTTCCAATCCACAAGCATGGACTATCTTTAGGTTTAATTGTGTCTTTGAGATCTTTTATCAATGTTTTTAAAATGTCAGTGTAAGGGCCTTTGACCTCCTTGATTAAACTTATTCCTAGTTATTCCTTTTGACGCAACTGTACATGGGATTTTCTTACATTTTTTTATAGTTTCTTGTCAGTATATAAAAATACAACTGGTTTTTGTGTATTGATTTTGTGTCCTGCAACCTTACTGAAATTGCTTATTAATTCAAATAGGTTTTGGTGGAGTCTTTAGAGTTTTCTGTAAATAAAATCTTACTGTCTGCAAACAGTAATAGTTTTACTACTTCTTTTTCAATTTGGATGCCTTCTATTTCTTTTCCTTGCCTAGTTGCTCTGGCTAGGACTTCCGATGCTATGTTGAATAAAAGTGGAGAGAGTGGGCATCCTTATCTCATTCCTGATGATAGAGGAAGTTTTCAGCTTTTCACTGTTGAGTGTGTTTGCTGTGGTCTTGTCTTAAATGGCCTTTATTATGTTGAGGTACATTCCCACTCTACCCACTCTGTTGAAAATTTTTTTATCATAAATTGATAATGAATTTGTTAAATGTTTTTCCTTCAACTGAGACGATCACATGATTTTTCTTCATTTTGTTGATGTAGTTTATCACGTTGACTGATTTGTGGATATTGAACTTTTATCCCCGGAATAAATCCCACTTCATCACAGTGTATGATCTTCGTAATGGATTGTTTTATTTGGATTTCTGATATTTTGTTGAGGATTTTTGTGTCCATGTCCATCAGGGATATTGGCCTGTAATTTTTTTTTTTTCCTGTGGTATCCTTGTCTGGTTTTGGTAACAGGGTAAATGCTGGCTTTGCAAAGTGAGTTTGGAAGGATTTCCTCTCTTCAGGTTCTATTTTTTGAGGTATTTTTAATTTTCCTTGGTATTGTTATTTTGTTTTGTTTTTGAAGAGCTTGGGAAGGATAGGTAGAATTCACTAATGAAGCTGTCAGATTCTGGACTTTTGTTTGCTGAGTTCTTGATTACAGATTCAATCTTCTTTATAGTAATCAATCTATTCAGGTTTTCTATTTCTTCATGACTCAGTCTTGGAAGATTGTATGTTTCTAGGAATTTATCCATTTCTTCTAGGTTGTTGAATTTGTTGGTGTATATTTGTTCTTAGTAGTCTCTTACGATCTTTTGTATTTCTTTGGGATAAATTGTAACTTCCCCCTCTTTCATTTCTGATTTTATTTATAAGAGCCTTCTATGTTCTTAGTCTCGTTAAAGGCTTATCAATTTTGTTTATATTTTCAACTCTTAATCCTTTAATTAATGAAACCAACTCTTAGTTTCATTAATCTTTTCTATTGTCTTTTTAATCTTTTCTTAAATTTATTTTTGCTCGGATCTTTATTATTTCCATCCTTCTACTAACTCTGAACTTTGTTTGTTCCTCACCTTCTAGTTCTTTCAGGTATAAAGCTAGATTGTTTATTTGAGAGTTTTCTTGTTTCTTCTGTTAGGTCTGTATTGCTACGCACTTCCCTTTTAGAACTGCTTTTTCTGCATCCCACAGATTTTGATGTGTTGTATTTTCATTTTCATTTGTCTCGAGGTACTTTTGAGTTATCCTTTGATTCGTTCAAAAAAAGAAATGACCCATTGGTTACTCAGTAGTACGTTGTTAATCTCCACATATTTGTGACTTTTCCAGTTTTCTTTTTGTGATCGATTTCTAGTTTCATATCATTATGGTATGAAAAGATGCTTGATATGATTTCAGTATTCTTAAATTTATTGAGATTTGTTTTGTGTATGACCTATCCTGGAGAATGTTTTATATACTTGAGAAGAAATATGTATTCTGCTTTCGGTTGGAAGGTGAAATAAAGAGGAGGAGAGAGGGAATCCGTCTGGTGGTCTCTTGGGGGACAAACAAAAAGTCTCTAGCTCAGAATGTAAGCAAGTGGCTCTGGGGGATATAAAAAGGACTCTGGTCAGGGGAGACATGTCCATCATTACAGTGTCAATAGCTGCTACTCAGAAGACCCAGACAGGGCAGGAGCACCAAGACATCGAGGGAGAACGGTCTTCCAACATTTAGTTCGACAAAGCCTCAAGCACTGTGTGCCAGTTGGTTTATCCATTTCTTGTCAGAACACTAGTATTTCATTTTCCTGTGTTAACTGGATCTTCCTACCTTTAAACACAATCAGGTCTGACAAACAGTCCCATAGTCTCATTATCTGTTGCCTATAACCCGTTCCAGTACCAAACACTCTGCAAATGAGTGTTCGATTTCAGGAAACAAAGTAAATAAGCAGTTAAATGTTAAGAGGATTGGGGGTTAACAAAATTGCTGAAATAACAATAGGAATGAGTTCTAGACTAGATTTTCAGCAATGATCCTCATAACAAGACAGCCAAGCTTGTTCTCCGTGGAAGAGGCTACTTCTGCCTTCAATGAAAAAGCGTTATTTCATTGAATAAAAATTGAACTTAAGTAAAGTTCCTATATAGTATGATAAATGTGTCCAAGTTTTTCTCATCATAGTAAGTACTTTTATTTCTGCCCCTCATTTTTAAAAATTATTTTATCAAAAACAATCAATCCCATCTGTTACTTGCTAAAAAGTGCAAAGGACAATATGTCTCTATTTACCACTTATATTTCACAGTCATCAACTTAAGTAGCTTCCTGTATTATGTTTTATACATTTTCCTAGAAAAGAGAATGGTACAGGTAATTTACAATTTTTCATTATCTGAATACTAGTCACTTATTCTGCCTCCCCAGAAGTATCAGCCAGTGTGAATTTGGTATGTATTCTTACACTACTTTATTATAATTTCACTTGCATTTCTATTTATCTTTGTACAATCTTATCATGAGTTTAAGCTCATAGAAGGTATCATACTCCACTATCCTGCAATGTCATACAGATGTAATAACATACCTTTTTTTAATGTTTATTTTTAAGAGAGAGAGAGAGAGACAGTACGAGCAGGGGAGGGGGAGAGAGAGAGAGGGAGACACAGAATCTGAAGCAGGCTCCAGACTCTGAACTGTAAGCACAGAGCCCGATGGGGGGTTCAAACCTTTGAACCAAGAGATCATGACCTGAGCTGCAGTCGCATGTTTAACCGACTGAGCCACCCAGGCATCCCTCTAATGATATACTTTTTAAAGAAGTCTCATTATGGGCTCATTTTTATTCACTCAATGTATTTCAATCTATAATGGCCCATATTCTCTTTGATGCTCAAATTGGTATTTTCAATTTTTTTTCATGTTATTTATTTTAGAAAGAGAGAGAACATGAGCAAGAGAGGAGGCTGAAGGAGAGAGACAATCCCAAGCAGGCTCCTTGCTCAGCACAGAACCCCATGTGGGGCTCAATCCCATGACGCTGGGATCGTGACCTGAACAGAAATCAGGAGTCATACATTCAACAGCCATTTGGGTGTCCCTGGAGCAGCTTGCATGCAGTTTTGGGGGGCCTGGGTAGGACCCCATTCTCCAAATTTTGAAGATCTGTGTGGTGAAAACACTGAAGTGGGCAGCCATTTGTACCACTCTTACCCAATTTTTACAGGCCCCTACCTCTCTGGCTGAAGTGACTTCCAGGGAATTTTAGATGCCAGCACATTTCTTCCGTTCCATTTTTCTTTTTCTCCCGTTGGTAGTCAAATACTTAGGATTAAGACATTTCAAAGCAATCACATATACAGGAGAATTTTAAAAGTCAAGTTAACAGGCTCAGAAGAGTCCTGAGATACACTTCAGGCTGATCCCCAGCAGAGGCAGCCTATGACAATTAACAATATTTTTAAATAAAAACAGCAAACCTTGGGAAAGATGAAGAATCTGATCTCTACAGTTAACACATAATTAAATTTAAATGTCCAGTGGTCAATGCCAACAACAAAAAATCATAAGGCATGCAAACAAACAGGAAAGCATGGCCCATTCAAAGCGAGAAGAATCATCAGAAATTGTCTCATAAAAAAACCTGATGGCAGCTCCCATTAGACAAAGACTTTAAAACAACTATCTTACAGATGACCAGATAACTAAAGGAAGGCAAGGAGAAAGGCAAGAAAATGATGTATGAACAAAATGTAAATATCACTCAAGACACAGAAAACAAAAAGGAACCAAAAAGAAATTCTAGTGCTAAAGTTACAATACTGAAACGAAAAATTTGCTAGAGGGATTCAAAACCAGATTTGAGAACATGGAAGAATCCATGAACTTCAAGATTGCAAAATCAAAAGAAAAAAGAGTTAAGAAAAGTGAACAGAATATAAGGCACCTTTGGAACATCTTCAAGAGGAACAACACTTTGTCAGAGGGCCAGGACATGAGACAAAGGAGAAGAGAGATAACTTGGAGAATTAATGGCTGAAAATTCCCTGATTTGATGAAGTGCATGAATATGAGCACCCATGAAGCTCAATGAACTCCAAAAGGGATGAATTCACAGAGACCCAAAACAAGACAAAGTACAATCTGTCAAAAGACAAAGAGAAATTTGACAGAAATAAGAGAGGTGACTTGTCATACACAAAAGATAATAAGATTTTCTACAGATTCTTCATCAGAATCCTTAGAAGCCAGAGGGGTATGTGGGTGGCTCAGTTGGTTAAGTGTCTGACTCTTGGTTTCGGCTCAGGTCATGATCTCAGGGTTTGTGAGTTCAAGCCTTGTGTCGGGCTCTGCACTGTCAGTGCAGGGCCTGCTTGGGATTCTACCCCCCACCCTACCCCTCCCCTCCTCTCCTCACTCTCTCTCTCAAAATAAATAAAAACTTTTTAAAAATTAAAAAAGAAAGAAAGAAAATCCTTAGAAGCCAGAAAACTGGGCTGGGCTGGTATGTTCAAAGTGCTGAAAGAAAAGAAAAATGGTAAACAAGAATCATGTATCTGCCAAAACTGTCTTTCAAAAATAAGGGAGAATTTAATTTCCAGATAAATGAAATCAAAGAAGTTTATCACTAGACCTGCCCAGCACAAACGACTAAAGGGAGTCGTTCCCCTTGAAATCAAAGGACATTGGAATAACTGTACTCCATAGAAAGGCAGAAAAATAACTTGTAAAGGTAAATACATGGGCAATTTTAAAAACTACTATTATTGTAACTTTGGTTTATAACTTCATTTTTTAATTTCTACATGATTTAAAAAGTGAATGCATTCTTTAAAAGCCATTATTATCATATATTTTGGACCTGAAATGTATAAAGATGTAATTCTGTGATATCAATAACTGAAAGGATTGGAGATAGAACTGCATAGGTGCAGACTTTTTGTATGGTATTGAAATTAGGCTAATATAAATTCATATTTGAGTGCTAATAGTTTTAGGATGTTCAACATAATCTCCATGTAATCACAAAGAAAATAGCTATAGAATATACAGAAAAGGAAATGAGAAGGGACTTAAATCATTTTACATTAAAACAATTAAAATCAAAAGAAGACAGTAATATAGGAAATGGAGACCAAAAAGCCATATAGAAAACACATAGCAAAATGACACAAGTAAGTCCCTCCTTATCAGTAGTTGCTTTAAGTGTAAGTGGATTAAACTCTCCAATCAAAATACAGAGATTAACAGAATGGATGTTTAAAAATGATCCAACTAGGGGCACCTGAGTGGCTCAGGTCATGGTGTCACAGTTCATGAGTTCAAGCCCCACATCTGGCTCTCTGCCCCTCCTCGCTTTCTGTCTCTGTCTCTCTCTATCAAAAGTAAACATTAAAAAATTAATTAAAAATAAAAAAGTAAAAAAGTAAACATTAAAAAATAATTTTAAAATTCCAACTATATTCTATCCACAGAAACCAACTTTACAGCCAAAAACACAAGTAGGTTGAAAGTGAAAGGATGGAAAAACATATTCCATCCAAATAATAAGCAATTAGACTAAGGGTTGCTATATTATATATATAATATATATATATATACCAAGTAAAATAGACTTTAAAAAAAGCTTTGAGACAAATTTAGACATTTTTATATTATAATTAAAAGGTTCTATACACCAAGACGGCAGAATTATAAACATTTGTGAAACTAATAACAGAACAAGAAAACATATAAAGCAAAAATTGATAGGAAGAAATGAAGTTTTACAATAGTTGGAGACTTCAGTATCCCACTTTCAGTAATAAAAAGTCAATAAGGAAAAAAGGTCTTGAACAACACAAAAAAACAATCAGATTTAATGGAAATTTACAAAATACTCTAACGAACAACAAGAGAAAACACATTGTTCTCAAGTACACATGGGATATTTCCATGTTAGGCCACAAATTAAGGCTCATTAGATTTTAAAAGATAGATATTATGAAAAGTATTTTCTCCAACCTCAACAGGATGAAGTTAGAAATTGATAAGAGGCAAACCAGAAAATTCACACATTTGTGGAAATTAAAGAACATACACTTAATCAATGGAACAGAGGAGAAATCACAAGAAATCTTAGAGAAAATACTCAGAGATGAAAGAAAACAAAAACACAACATACCAAAACTTATGAGATGTGGCAAAAGTGGTACAAAGGAAGCTTACATTATAAAAGAAAGATCTCAAATCAATAATCTAACTTTACAATTTAAAGAACCTGAAAAGAACAAACTAAACCAAGAGCTAGACAAAAGAAAAAAATAGCAAAGATTAGAGATTAAAGAGAAAGAGAGAATAGAAATATACTACGGAAAAATCAACAAAACCAGAAGATGGTTCTTCAAAAAGATTAACAAAATTGACAAACCTTTAGCTAGAGTGACTACAAAAGAGAAACGACTCAAACTACTAAAATCAGAAATAAAAGTGGGGAGATTACTACCAATTCTACAGAAATAAAAAGGATTACAAGACTACTATGAACAAGTATACACACATACACACACACACGCACACACAAAATGGAACTGAGATAAAATAGACTAATCCCTAAAAACACCAATCCTATCAGGACTGAATCATGAAGAGAATATCTGAATAAACTTATAAGTAGTAAGTAAAATGAATGAACAACTAAAAACCTCCCCACAAGAAATCAACCTCTGACCCAGTAAGTTTATTGGTGAATTTTACATATTAAAAAAAAAGCAGTGATCTTTGTTAAAAATTTTCAAAAACTTGAAGAGAGAACAATTCCTAATTTATTTGCCCTGATGTCAAAGCCAGAAAATGATACAAAAAATGTATAGACCAATATCCCTTATGAACACTGATGTAAATATCTTTAACAAAATACTAGCAAACAGAGCTTAACAGCATACTGAAAGGATTATACAACAACTCTGAGTGGGATTTATTCCTGGAATGCAAGGATAGTTCATATGAAAAGCAATCAGTGTAATACACCACATTAACAGAATAAAGGAAAGAACATATGACCCTCTCAGCTGATACAAAAAATTTTTACAAAATCCAACACTCTTTCATGATAAAAACATGAAACCACTTCATATCTATCAAGATAGATACTATTCGGAAATTTTGTAAAAATATATTTTTAAGAAAAAAGTGTTGGTGAGGACATGGAAAAATTAGAACCCATGTATACAGATGGTAGGAATGTACAATGTTAGAGCAACAGTGGAAAACAGTATGGAGGCTCTTCAAAAATAAAAAAATATAAGGGCGCCTGGGTGGCTAAGTCAGTTAAGCGTCCAACTTCAGCTCAGGTCATGATCTCATAGTTCGTGGGCTCGAGCCTTGCGTCAGGCTCTGTGCTGACAGCCAGCTCAGAGCCTGGAGCCTGCTTCAGATTCTGTATCTCCCTCCCACTCTGACCCTCCCCTGCTCACGCTGTCTCTCTCTCTCTCTCAGAAATAAATAAAACATTTTTTAAAAATTAAAAAAAATTGGGGCGTCTGGGTGGCTTAGTCGGTTAAGCGTCCGACTTTCGCTTAGGTCATGATCTCACGGTTCGTGGGTTCGAGCCCCGCGTCGGGCTCTGTGCTGACTGCCAGCTCAGAGCCTGGAGCCTGTTTCAGATGCTGTGTCTCCCTCTCTCTCTGACCCTCCCCTGCTCGCACTGTCTCTCTCTCTCCTAGAAGTAAATAAAACATTTAAAAAAAAATTTAAAAAATTTAAAAATATAATTACCGGGCGCCTGGGTGGCTTAGTTGGTTAAGCGTCCGACTTTCGCTTAGGTCATGATCTCACGGTTCGTGGGTTCAGCCCTCGGGCTCTGTGCTGACTGCCAGCTCAGAGCCTGGAGTCTATTTCAGAGTCTGTATCTCCCTCTCTCTCTGACCCTCCCCTGCTCATGCTGTGTCTCTCTCTCTCTCTCATAGAACTAAATAAATATATTTTTTAAAAAATAAAGTCAGTTTATAATATATATATATACATATATATGCATGTATATATGTATATATATAATATTGTCATATGATCTAGTGATTCCACTTCAGGGTATATATCCAAAAGAATAGAAAGCAAGGTCTCAAAGAGGTATTTGTACACCTTCTTTCATAGCTGCATAATTCACAATGCCCAAAAGGTGGAAATAAATGAAATATCCATTGAAAGATTAATCAATAAGCAAACTATGACATAGAAATTCAATTATTATACAGCCTTAAAAAGAAAGGAAATTCTGACATGTGCTTTAAAACATGGATGAATCTTCAGGACATTATGCTAAGTGAAATAAACCAGTCACAAATAGACATATGCTGCACAATTCATTTATATGAGGCATCTGGAATAAATTTCACAGAGACAGAAAGTAGAATGGAGGTATCCAGGGGCTCAGGGGAGAGGGAACATTGGCATTATTGTTTAATGGGTACAGACTTCCAGTTTTACCACATGAAAAGAGCTCAGGATGTGAATGGTGGTGATTAATAATATGTTCTTAATACCCCTGAACTGTGCACTTAAAGAAAGTTACGACTGTAAATTTTATGTTATGTGTATTTTACCATATATTTTTTAATTAAGAAAATAAAGCATGAAAAATTATGATGGATTCACTCAATAGAATACTACTCAGTAGCAAAAGGAATGAACTACTCATACATACAGCATGGATAATTCTCAAGATAATTATGCTGTGAAGGAAAGCAGACCAAATATAGGGTATAAATACTTTATGATTCAAGTTGTATAAAATTCTAAGAAAGGCCAACAAATCTATGTTGAAAAAAAGAAAGGGTACATTTATGGTTTTCTGGGAAGGCAAGGAGGGATAGTAAAGGGCACGAGGTAGCTTTGTGGGTGATGGATGGGTTCATTATCATGATTATGGTGTTGGTTCCCTGAGTGTACAAATACTGAAAAACTGAAGAAATTGTGCACATCAAATATATATAACTGTTATATGACAATTATGTTTCAATAAAGCATTTAAAGAAATTGTTGCACATAAAAATCTGATCTCATTCATTTTAGAAAATTAGAAGATTTAGCAATCTTCTATTCACTCTGACTCTGTCTCTCTCTCTCACCTTGGCAGCAAAAATGGCTGCCTATGTCACAAATGCTACATACCTGGAGTACAAGATCTACCTTCTCTCAGCCTCCATTTTCTTGCCAATGCAGCAATGGCTGTGGCATGAATGGTGCAGAGAGTCTTAGTACTCACAAAACCTTTAGATTTTTGCTCTGCAGGTGGTCTACGTCATAGGACAGAGGTCTGGAGGTCCTGAGAATTTCTACAAAGGCTGAATCCTGCACAGCCACATTCAAGGGAACATCTGTGGATGCACTTTTAGAACAGGTACATTGCCTCTAGTTTGCTACAGCCTCACCTACTCTACTATCACCCCTCCAGCGCTCCCATACAAATTGTGGTCTCAAGTGGGTCCAGTAAGACTTAGTTAGGACACCAGTATACCAGATGCTAGACTTCAAGGCATATGGCTCCTTGGCAGGTGCCCAGTAAACAGTGTCTGCTCAACAGTACTAGGGAAAGTGAGGCATCCCCTGGAAACATGGGGCCCTATTCATGCAGCTCCCAGATGCAATGGAGGCTATCACACCTGTCCCATCCTCAGGGTAATCTCTAATTCACAAAACTTCATGCCATTCAGATCACATTTGTCCCACAAAGTCCTACGATGTTCCCCAGGAGGCCTTGCATAGCAACTTATAAAGGAGGCCAAATCTGGACCGACAGCTGTTCTCCACCAACCTGCTGTCCCCTCTGAGGCAATATGTTTGGAGACCCTTTTAGTTTGGAAGACCTTAACTGTGTTCTCAACCCACTTCACAGTGATCAAAACACATTAGATTAGAGGTGTCTTTATCAATAAGGCAATGAAAACTAGGTAGTTGTTGGGATGGGTAATGTGAAGTCTGGATAAATCCATCATGAGCATCACGGAGATCAACCATGTCCTTGAAAACAGGGAAACCTTCTGCAAGCTGCAGCAGAACCCAGCTCAGGTCTTCCTGGTCAAAGATGGGTCATGTCCATACCTACACTAGTCACAGAGGGAGGGAATGACATCTTCCTTCGGCCTCAGGCTACTCAGGATTCCCTCTTGGAACAAGATGAGGTCCGAATACAGGGACTGGTTGAGACACACTCTTGGAGACCGGTCAGTGGAGAGAGCCGAAATGGCTTCTACCACAAATACTCACATTGACAAAGTCTGGTAAAGTCCCTGGTGAGAAAATACAACTTTGTTCCAGAAACCTTCCAACATAACTAGCATTCACAGGGAATCTGCCCAGTGTGAACATTGGATTGAACAAGGTTCAGCCTCTGCCTTCAAGGCTTATCGCCAATGCACATGGCTTTGCTGGAGGTGGAAGCACATTCTCTACACTCCTTTTTCTAATGTGAATTTTTTGATGCCGGACAAGGGTAGGCCTCTGGCTGAAGGCTTTTCCACATTCACTGCACTTATACGGCCTGTCTGGTTTGTGAACCTTCTGGTGCTGCCTCAGATTAGACCTTTGCCTGAAGGTTTTCCCACATTCAAGGCACTCATAAGGCCTCTCACCGGTGTGAAGTCTCCGATGGTTATTGAGGCTGGAGCTTTGGTTAAAGAATTTCCCACATTCGGGGCACTGATAAGGCCGTTCGCCAGTGTGAAGTCTCCTATGGCTACTGAGGCTGGAGCTCTGGCTAAACAATTTCCCACATTCACTGCACTCATAAGGCCGTTCCCCAGTGTGAACTCTTTGATGCTTCATGAGGTCAGAGCTTCGGCTGAAGGCTTTCCCACATTCGCTGCACCCGTAAGGCCGTTCACCAGTGTGGACTATCTGATGTTGGATAAGACTGGCAATGTGGCTGAAGAATTTCCCACATTCATTGCATTTATAAGGTCTTTCTCCAGTGTGAACCCTCCAATGTTTAATGAGGCTGGAGTTGCAGTTGAAAGATTTCCCACACTCGTTACACTCATGAGCACTTCTGCCAGTATGAACCCTCTTATGATGAATGAGGCTGGAGCGCAGGCTGAAGAATTTCCCACATTCGCTGCACTCATAAGGCTTCTCTCCAGTGTGAACTCTCTTATGTTGAATGAGGTTGGAGCTTTGGCTAAAGAGTTTCCCACATTCGCTGCACACATGGGGGCTTTCCCCAGTGTGAACTCTCTGATGTTTAACGAGACTGGAGTGTTGACTGAAGAACTTCCCACATTCCCGGCACTCATAAGGCTTTCCTCTATTGTGATCTCTCTGGTGTTGAAAGAGGCCAGAGGCATGGCTAAAGAATATCCCACATTTGTTGCACTCATAAGGCCTTTCTCCAGTGTGCGTTGTCTGGTGCTGAGCAAGCGTGGGTTTGTCACCGAAAGCATTCCTATTCTCACTGCACTTGTTATGGCTTTGCACAGTGTGACTATCCCCCATGCCAGTGTCCTGGGATGGCTCCTCCACTCTGTGAGTGACTTGATGCTGCAGAAAGCCGGATCTGGCCTTCCCTTCCACAAAGTCCTTTCCATCCTCCCTGACTGTGCAAGGTTTCTTTGATGCGTCATCTCTGCAGCTCTTCATGAGTGAGGCCCTGTCCTCCTCCCTTCTGATAGGTGTGTCTACATTCTGCTGCATCTGATGCTGGTAATCGTTTGCATTAGACTTGAACTCCCTCCTATATGCCTCACAGACATATGGCTTCTGCCTGGGATGTGCTGCCCGATGTTCAGCCAGGGCCAAAATGTCTTTCAAGTGTAGGCCACACATGTCACAGGAGTAGTCCTGCTCAGAACTACTGAGATTCCGGTCATGTGGCACTTCTTCTACTGATGCGCTATGCTCACCACCCGTTCCAGAGCAAAAATCTGAAAGCAGAGAAATGCTGGTGAAATTAACAGGAACTCCACTGGAAGGAGGCAGCCCCATGACAAATGCATCCTGACCCAGGAATGAGTTGATGGGATTGCTGGTAAGATGAGAAGCCTGAGGTCATGGTAAAGAGTGGTGTACTCAACAGTACTGTGTCTGGCAAGGTCACAAAACAGGAGAGGCCTTACCAGGACCAAGGACACAAGGATGGGGCCAAATATTAGGCCTAAAGGCAGGGTGTCCAACTCACTTCTCTAAAAAAATTTTTAAATGTTCATTTATTTTTGAGAGACAGAGACAGAGTGCAAGCAGCATAGAGGCAGAGAGGGAGACACAGAATCTGAAGCAGACTCCAGGCCCGAAGCTGTCAGCACAGGGCCCAATGTGGGCCTCATACTCACAAGCTGGGAGATCGTGACCTGAGCTGAAGTCGGACACTCAACCGACTGAGCCACCCGGGCACCCCTCCAACTCACTCCCTTTAAAGGCTTTTCAGCAGAGCCTTGGCTGCTAGTAACACATGAGCCCTGTGCAGAAGGTGTGTCCGGATCCAGGAAAATCTGATGGTAACCAAGTAGCTGGTGTTTAAGGACTATTAAAGGGAATATGCATATATCATGACATAATGAGTGTAGGTCCATGTGGGAGACTGTCTCAGAGGAAGCTGTGGCAAGAGTGAGACGGGAAGAGGCAGACAGGTGGGGCCCAGCCAGGGTCCCCAAGTCACAGCAGAAATGACAGGTGGGAGATGTGTCAAGAATGGAAAGGAAAGGTGGAAGAGAGATATACCCATTGGCTTTTGCATCCAAACAATGACAAGCACGAGAAAAACTGCAGTTATGATTTGAGACATACTGATGTCACAGGCTCCCCCATCCTCCACTCACCAGAGCCAGACCCACTGTACACCCCTCTTGCCATGGCGGAAGTCATGTCCACTCTGTCAGGTACCCATGGCTCTGCTCCCATCTCCAGCCGGGCAACTATGTGAGACCTGAAAGATGTAAGGCCTATGGGAAAGATGGGGCAGGTGAGTGGCCAGCACTCAGCCAGACGAACTCCCCGATGACAGACCACAGGAAAGAAAGTGAAATATTACAAAAAAGAACCTACGAGGGAGGGATGGCAAGAACATCCCAGCGGTCCCAGCAGGGACCTAGCAGTCAGGACTCGTAGGAGACGTTAGCTGAAGGAAACGGTCACCCAGGTGGACAGTGGCAAGCTGGCCGGGACCCACTGGGCTGCCTGCAAGATTCCTCACTCCTGGCCCCTTCCCCACAAGGTTTCGGGGCAGCAGGTACTGGAGCCCCTCAGGGAGAGTGGGGGACACTGCACACACTTTAGCCCTGGAAACTGCAGCACGCATCCTGGGAGAGGGGACGGACGCAGTGCTCAGGGTCTGGCCGTGCGAAGGAAAAGGGGACAGGCGGAAACGAGCTCAGGACACCAGGTGGGTGTGAAGGTCTTACCCAGCGAGGCTACAAGTGCAAAGTTCTCCAGCATCACATCGCAGTACAGGAGTCTCTGAGCCTCATCAAGGAGCCCCCATTCCTCCTGGGAGAAGTAAATGGTCACGTCCTCAAAGGTCACACAGCCCTGCCATGATGGGGACAGTCCATTCCACGATCAGCTTCTCTCCTCAGGCCTCCCTGTCTGTCCCCCGCTCCCCCACCTCCCCAGCTTCCCAACTCAGAAGAGATCCGAGGCCCTGGTTCCACTGATGCTGGCTCTTTTCTCATGCCTCACCCGACCACTGTCAGGCCACAGCAGCCACACACAGGTGAGCAGGAGACACCAGCTAGGCTCTGGGCCTGAAGTGCAGGGCCCACCCCCCCTTCTGTGGGCCCCCTCCCATGCCACCCACGTCAGGCTTCCCACATACAGACAAACATGGACTCAGTCTTCTCCCTTAATCCCCAGTACCAGGCCCCGGGGGCCAACGGCTCACACTCACTCCTATACGCACATCATGTCCTGCACTGCACTTCGTATCCCCATTGTCCCTGTACCCTCCCCCCATCCCAGCCCACATCATAGCCATCTCCATGGACCCTCACATGTTACTCTATGCATGGCATCCAGAAAGTTCTTAGCAAATACAACCATGATCCCATCCAGACCCGTGGGTGGCTCCCACTGCCAAGGGCAACATCAACCATTGATTTGAAGGTCTCCCTGCTCTGCCCTTCAATCTGGCTTCAATCCAAGTCATGCAGAACCACACAGACATCAGATACCCTTGGGCCTCCTCCCTGTCCCTTCATCAGTCACACTCTGTGACTCTGGTTCTCACCCACTCAGGGTCTAGTGGCTCTCCCAGCTGACTCCATTTGCCCCTGAGCTAATTCCCCAGCCCAACCGAAAACCTCGAGACCCCATCAAGGGTCACTACAAAGGCCTGCTGGGAATGTAGAGGGGTCAATGAGCACAGCCCAGGACTCACTATAATATTACTTCCATTATACTGAGCCTCCCCATCCCTCCCATATCGATACCACCTGCCAGACTCCCCCCTCCTTACACAGCCCCCCCAGCTCCACCCCCCCCAACCATGAGCACTACTCTTCCATGTCTCTTTTTTAAAAAAACATTTCTTTATTTTTGGGAGAGTGCAAGTCGGGGAGGGGGAGAGACAGGGGGACAGAGGATCCCAGGCAGGCTCTGCGCTGACAGGCTGACAGCAGCAAGCTCCATGTGGGGCTCACGAATCACGAGATCATGGCCTGAGCCAAAGTCGTATGCTCAACTGGCTGAGCCACCCAGCTGTCCCCTTGTCTGTCTTTATGATGCCAAACAAGCCAACCATAGTGCGCCAGCAAGAAACTCTGTTCTCAGTTCTCAGTCCCCACTTTCCTCTTTCTCTCTAATGTCACTGCCACCATGACCTGAAGGTTCATTCACCCTCGTGAACTGGTCATATAAGCACACCCTCGACCACATACCAGATGCCACATTTTAGATGTCTTAACTGTGGAAAGAAACAAAAACCAACCAAATAAGAAAAGTAAAGGCTATTTCTACTGAGCAAGGGAGAGATCTACCATCACTTATGTTTGGCAGACTTGAAGGCAGGTAGAGGTGTGGGAAAGCTTTACAGAGTTAAGGGGAAGGCTTCAGATGTGCCCTGATTGGGGGCTGTAGGCACAGGGAAGGTGTAGGCAGGCTAACTAGAAGTGGGGCATCCTAGTGATGGGTTAGAGGTACATATTTGGCTTTCTCTCCTTGGTCCCAAGGTGGAAGCAGGAACAAAAATTAGAGAAGCTGTCAGTTATTAATCAAGCCCTGGAAGGGGCGCCTGGGTGGCTTAGTTAGTTAGGTGTCCGACTTCACCTCAGGT
Organism: Proteles cristata cristata; assembly: GCA_017311185.1. Classification (NCBI taxonomy): domain Eukaryota; kingdom Metazoa; phylum Chordata; class Mammalia; order Carnivora; family Hyaenidae; genus Proteles; species Proteles cristata. The sequence goes on from JAESUZ010005078.1 coordinate 33,615, forward strand.
CATGATCTCGCAGTTCGTGGGTTCGAGACCCACTTCGGGCTCTGTGCTGATGGCTAGCTCAGAGCCTGGGGCCTGCTTCAGATTCTGTCTCCCTCTCTCTCTGACCCTCCCCTGCTCACGCTGTCTCTCTCCCTCTCTCTCTCAGAAATAAAAATTTTTAAAAAAATTTAACATTTTTAAAAATTCAAGCCCTGGTCATTTGGGGGCCGTTGTTACAGAAATTATTGTTCCTGGATTGTCACTAGAGATAGCGATCTGGCTTCCTGAAGTCTAATTTAAGCCGGCTGCTTCCTGAGTTGTTTACTGTAGATAAAGAGGTTGGTTTCCTGGGCAGGTCCCTGCAGGTTGTGGGTCAGAATCCCATTTTTATATATGGTCTGGCCTTTGTCCTCTTGTGTACTCAGTCTCTCATAACCTTAACTGTACCTCACCAAAACACCGCGGCTGGGGTCTAGCGCCCACTCAACTCCATTCAGGGGTCTCTAGAACATCAGAACTCAAAAAGGCCAAAGCCTCACTTCTGCTTTTATATTGAATATTCCTTCTACACCCAACTTCCCCATCTCAGTTGATGGCAATCCATCCTCCCAAATGCTGAAGCCAAAAACCATCCCTTCTCTTTCTCACCTTCCACATCAGAAAATCTGGTCAGCCTGACTTAAAAGATAGATCTAGAATCCAATAATCATGTCTACCTCCAGCCACCTGCACTACTCATCCAAACTGCTGCAATAGCCGACTCCTTGGTCTTGTTGTGCCCTAATCGTAAGTCCCGGAGACCACCAAGGAGCCGACACCAACCCGTCAACCGGCTCAGCGGCAGCAGGGTGAAGCCCCAAACAACAGCAAGCAGGGTTTTTATGGGGTAAGGGACGGGGGTGTTATGGTGCACACGTTGTGCTATAGCATCATCACATAAGCACCAATTACAATTGTACAGCACCCATGTTAACAGTTTTGACCATTCAGTATCTGTGAGGCGTCAGCTACTTTTGGCGGGACCCAATCATGACCTTTGAGAATCCTTTTAAAATGACCAATTATGACATGAGCTCAAAGGGCCTACTGGGGTTTAGGCAAGGGGTGAGTGATTGGCTAGTTTGTATAAAATAACTGCAGTTCCCAGCCCTGACTCAGACCACAGGAATGTTACACATTTCTTTTGATTGGCTGATCTGAGGGTGGTCCAAGGGTGGCTTCAGCCTTGAGCAATCTGAGGCTTTTCATGGAACTGGGACTATGAGCACCCAAGGTTGCCCGTAATGGAAGCCTTAATCTCAAAATGACGTTACTTAGGTTCCTCAGTCTCCCTGCCTCCACCCTTACCCCACGTCAATTTTCCACTCTGCATCCACAGGGGAGCCTGTCAGGACCCAGTCAGGTGTCTCCTCTTTTACTCTAAACCGTCTGTGGCCCCCAACACCATCAGAATAGAGGCCAAGCTCCTCAATCCGCTATTCCGGGGCTCACTGTCTCCCACATGCTCTCCGAACACTCAGGTCATTCTCACCGCCTTGTGTACACGCCGATACCGTGCCTTGGAAACCCAGCCTCCTGCGAATTAGGAAATGGAAACCGCTCTGTATAATCGCCGCCCTGGATTCAGCACCCCAGGCAGGGTGTGGCTCTCCTCCAGCGCCCCGACTCAAAAGCCGAAGAGAGGTGGGAGAGGACAGAAGACAGACAAGGCCCACCTCCGCGATCCAGGTGCGGGGCAAGCGAGCATGCACTCACCTGCGCCGGGTCCCTGAGCGCCACCGCCGCCGCCATCGGGACCGAGTCTTGCAGCGGAGCCGCCAGAGACGAGTGATCCCCCAGTTGCCCCGCCTCGCCTGGTACTAGATGCGGCGGGCCCTCAGGCTCCCGGCTAGTGCAGGCACGCGGGGCGCAGGTCAGGGCGGGACCGAGGGGACCCGGGTCTCAGGCGCGCTGCAAGGAGCAGGGTCCCGGGCCCCCAGCTCGGGAAAAGCCGCGAGTGACGTGGGGACGCACAGTCGACTCGAGCTAGGACTGGCTGGCCTGGAACGCAGGAAGTTCCTGCCGAAGCGGCGCCGAGCTCAAGAGCTGTCATTGGCCCGGCGGCAAGGCGCGGACTCCTGACTCAGCCTATAGGCCCTGCGTTTCTCGTCCCGCCCACACCCGGCCCTGCCCCGCTGGAGGGCTGTGCGACGGGGCGGAGCTGCGGTGGTGTGGGGGCGGTGCGAGGGGCGGTGCTGGGGTGGTGCTGAGGGCGGTGCTGGGAGAGCGCGGGGGGCGGTTCTGGGGGGGGGTCCGAGGGGGAGGTGCTGGGGCGGTGCTAGGAGTGTGCGAGGGGGAGGAGCTGGGGAGTTGCTACGGGGGTGCGAGGGAAAGCGCCGGGGGCTGTACCGGGAGAACGCGGGGCCGGCGGTGCTGGAGGCCGCTCAGGGAGTGGGGCGGTGGGAGGAGGAGTTGCTGGGGGTGGTGCAGGGGCAGGTGCATTCGGGGCGGCTGTGGGAGGCTGTGCTGGGGGCGGTGAGAGTGGCGGTACTGGGGAGAGCGCGAGGTGGGGGATTCTAAGGGGCGGAGCTGGGGCGGAACAAGGGCCGTGGGGTTCTGGGGACCATGCCGGCGGGCGGTGCTGGGAAGTGGGGCGGGGGCGGTGCTTGGGGGGTGGCGTGGTAGGCGGTGCGAGGGGGTGGTGCTGGGAGGGGTAGTGCTGGGGGGCTTGGGTGTGGCGCTGGGGCGGTGCGGGGAGGGGTGGAGCTGGGGGGTAGTGTTGGGGGCGGGACGAGGTGACGTCACAGAGGTGAGTCGTTCGATGGGGGCAGTAATTGTGGGGAGGGCGGGAGTGCTGGGGGCGGAGCGAGGGGCGGGGTGCTCGGGTTGGTTCTGGGGGCGGTGCAAGGGGCGCGCTATTGCAGCGGGGAGTCGGTGCGAGAGGGCGGTGATGGAGGCGGTGCAGGGTGGCGGTGTGGAGCTGAGGGCCTTCCGAGAGGCGGTGCTGGGGCCGCCCTTCGGGGACCCTGGGGGTGTGGTGCGAGGGAGTGGCTTTGACTGAGGGTTTCGGTTCAGGGGGCGGTGCTGGAGGGGGGTTGCTGGCACGCGCTCGGGTTACCTACTTCTCACTGGTTCCTGCTGGTTCTCGTGACAGCAGTGCGCGAGCTTTTCCCCTTAACGGGGCTGTCCTCAGACTTCTGTGTCTTTCTGAAGCCAAGTCCCAGTCGCCTTCAGGCGTCTCTCACCCGTTACCGATTTAAGCGGGCGGGGCAGAGGCAAGCCCGGCACTTCTCAGACCTTCCAGTAGGGGCCCAGGTTCACACTGACGATTGAAGGGAACACCTGATCTGGTCTCTGTACTAACCTTAAATGTAGTTCTAATTCAGTGCTTCTCAGACCAGCGTCTCCATCATCTGGGAGTTTGTTAAAAATCCTAGTTTGGGGCAACAACCCAAACCTAGGTATTCAGAAATTTTGCGGGTGGGGCGTTCTGCGTGTGAACAAGCCGTCCTGGGGAAGCCAGTCTGAGAAAAGGGACTCCTGGTAAGTAGCGGGGCCCAGCGTGTGCTTCCTGCTGAATACTTACAGGTGGTTATAGGGGCGCCCGGTTGGTCAGTGGGTTAAGCGTGGGACTCTTGGTTTTGGCTCAGGTCGTCTCCCTCTCTCTGCCCCTTTCCTGTGCGCGCGCTCTCTCTCTCAAAATAATAAATATATATATTTTTTAAAAGAGCCATTATCGTCTTCAGCATCATCACAAGTCACAAACCCTTTCGAAGGAGGGCAAATCAGAGACAGCTCTCTACAAGGTAACTTAGGATATTTGTCAAAATACTGAGTCTCATTCAGCAAGTAGCTGCATAGGTAATAATGATAATACTTACATGAGAGCAAACTTTTTACCATTTAGATTTTAATTTCATTATTTGAAATACATTACAAAACCGGACAGACTTCACTAAAAAAGAGAACTACAGGCCAATATCCCTGATGAACATGAATGCAAAATTTCTCAACAAAATACTAGGAAATCAAATCCAACAGTAAATCAAATGAATCATTCACAATGATTAAGTGGGACTTATTCCTGGGCTGCAAAGGTGCTTCAATATTTACAAATCAATCAACATGATACACCACATTAATACATGATAAAAACCAGGGCACCTGAGTGGCTTCATCAGTTCAGCATCCAACTTCGGCTCAGGACATGATCTCTCGGTTTGTGAATTTCAGGACTGCATTGGGCTCTATGCTGACTGCTTGGGCTCTTTCCATACTTTGGCTCTTGTTGATAGTGCTGTTCGACTTTCTCTGTATCCTTATTGCCTGAGTTGTTATTTTAGCCATTCTGACTGGCATGAGGTGGTATTTCATTGTAGTTTTGATTTGTATCTCCTTGCTGGTGAGTGATGTTGAGCATTTTTTCGTGTGTCTGTTGGAAGCCCTGAATTGCTATATACTTCTGTCTTATGACCACCTTTTCTGCATTGCAGAGGCTTTGGGCTGTGGTGTTATCATTTTCTTAGACTTCCATGTGCTTTTTAATTTCCTCTTTAACTTCTTGATTAACCCATTCGTTCTTGAGGAGGATGTTCTTTAGTCTCCAAGTATTTATTGTCTTTCCAAACTTTATTTGTGGTTGATTCAAGTTTCATAGTTTTGTAGTCTGAAAATATGCACGGGATGATCTTGATTTTTTTTGTACTTGTTGAGGGCTGATTTGTGTCCCAATATGTGATGTGTTCTGGAGAATGTTCCATGTGCACTTGAGAAGAATGTGTATTCTGCTGTTTTAGGAAGAAATATTCTAAATATGTCTGTTAAGTCCATCCAGTCCAATGTGTCATTCAAAGCCATTGTTTCCATGTTGATTTTCTGCTTAGATGAAAAACCTTTCAGGCCAAAACCTCTGGGATGTAGCAAAGGTGGTCAGAAGGGGGAAGTATATAGCAATCCAGGCTTTCCTAAAGAAAGAAGAAAGGTCTCAGAATCACAACTTAATCTTACACCATAAAGATCTGGACAAAGAATAGCAAATAAAACCTAAAACCAACAGAAAACAGGAAATAATAAAGTTCAGAGTGGAAATCAATCTTTATTCGGGGAAAAAAAAAAACAAGAAGAAAAACAGTAGAACAGATCAATGAAACCAGGAGCTGGTTCTTTTAAAGAATTAGCAAAATTGATAAACCCCTAGGCAGTTTGATCAAAAAGAAAAAGGTAAAGAACCAAATACTTCCATTGCTGTCAGTGGGTTGTTGAAGTCCCCTATTATTATGGTATTATTGTCAATGAGTTTCTTTATCTTTGTGATTAATTGACTTATATATTTGGGAACTTCCACGTTGGGGGCATAAATTGTTAGGTCTTCTTGGTGGATAGACCCCTTGATTATGATGTAATCTCCCTCTTCATCTCTTATTACAATCTTTATTTTAAAATCTAGATTTTCTGATATAAGTATGGCTACTCTAGATCTCTTTTAGTGATCATTAGTATGAGAGCTGGTTCTCCATTACCTTAATTTCAATCTGAAGGTGTCTTTAGGTCTAAAACAGGTCTCTTGTAAACAGCATATAGATAGAGCCTATTTTCTTATCCATTCTGTTACCCTATGTCTTTTGATTGGGGCCTTTAGTCCATTGATGTTTAGAGTACTGAAAGATATGAATTTATTGCCATTATGTTGCCTGTAGAGTTGGAGTCCTTTCTGGTGGTGTTCTCTGGTCCTTTCTAGTCTTTGTTCCTTTTGGTCTCCCCCGCCCCCATCTTTTCTCCCCTCAGAGAGTCCCCCTTAAAATTTCTTGCATGGCTGGTTTAGTGGTCATGAACTCCTTTAGTTTATGTTTGTCTGGGAAACTCTTTATCTCTCCTTCTATTTTGAATGACAGCCTTGCTGGATAAAGAATGCTTGGCTGTATATTTTTCCAGTTCAGCACATTGAATATATCCTGCCACTCCTTTCTGGCCTGCCAAGTTTCTATGGATAGGTCTGCTACAGACCTGATCTGTCTTCCCTTGTAGGTTAAGAAGGTCTTTTCCCTTGCTGCTTTCATAATTCTTTCTTTGTCTGTGTGTTTTTTGAATTTGACTATGATATGCCTTGTTAATGGTTGGTTTTTGTTGAATCTCACAGGAGCTCTCTGTGCTTCCTGGATTTTGATGTCTGTGTCTTTTCCCAGGTTAGGAAAGTTTTCCACTATGATTTGTTCACATAAAGCTTCTACCCGTTTTCTCTCTCTTCATCTTCTGGGACCCCTATGATTTGGACCTTATTCCTTTTTAAAGAGTCACTGAGTTCTCTAATTCTTATGTCATGTTCTTTTGCCTTAGTTTCCCTCTTTATTTATGCTTCATTATTCTCTGTAAGTTTGAGTTCTGTATCGCTGATTCCCTGCTCTGCTTCATCCGTCCTTGCTGCCGTGGCATACATTTGAGATTGCATCTCAGTTATGGCATTTTAATTTCGTCCTAACTAGATTTTACTTATTTCATGTCCATAGAAAGTGATTGTGTGCTTTTTTCAACCCCAGCTAGTATTCTTATTATCTTGATTCTAAACTGTGATTCAGATATCTTGCTTATATCTGTTGATAATTCCCTGGCTGTCATTTCTTCCTGTTCTTTCTACTGGGTTGAATTCCTTCATTTTGTCATCTTGAAGAAAGAAAAGAATTAATAAAATAAAAAATTAAATTTAAAAAATTTTAAACAATGTACACAAAAGATCAAATAAAGGACCTAAATTCTAGGTGTGTTTTGGTGTGGTAGTTGAAAGAAGCCTGATAGAATAGAGAAAAAAAAGAGAAAGAAAAGAAAAAAGGGAAAATAAAAAAGTAAGAAAATATTTAAATTTTTTTAAAAATGTGTAACACCTGGGTGGCTCAGTTGGTTAAGCGTCTGACTTTGGCTCAGGTCATGATCTCACTATTCGTAGGTTTGAGCCCTGTGTCAGGCTCTGTGCTTATAGTTCAGAGCCTGGACCCTTATTCAGATTCTGTGTCTCCCTCTCTCTCAGCCCCTCCCCTACTCAAACTCTGTGTGTCTCTCTCTCTCTCTCAAAAATAAACATTTAAAACTCTATAAAAATTAAGAAATGTATACCAAAAAAAAAAAAACGAATAAAATGAAATGAAGAAAGTAAAATAGACTAAAGAAATTTACAAAAAATAATAATAAATGTCATATAGAAATTAAAAAAACATTTTTTACAAAAATGGAAAATGAAAATAAAATTTTCTCTTTCTGTATTCAAGACTAAGAAAAGAAAAAAAAAATCATAGGTGGACCAGTGGACAGAATCAAATCCAGATGAAATTACATCCAGTTTCCCCCTCGAATTCAAACTATGAAGCACTTCATAGTCAATAAACTAAGCAGTCAGAGAAACTGGTGGTGGTCCTCTGGGGCTTGGTTGGTGCAGTTGGACGGGGCGTGGTGTAATGACTCTGTTCTCCACTAGTTGGCTCTGGTTAGTTTACTGGGGTGGATAATTGTGGCACATGTATGGATGTATGCACATGCATAGAAGAGGTGAAAATGATGTCACCCAGCTTCTCTGTCTCTAGCATCAGAACTCTGTGCTCTCACCCACCAGCAATCAAGAACCCCTCCTTTGTCTCCAGCTTCTGTTCACTCCTGCCCACTTCTACACTATCCATGACCAAGCTGTCAGCGAGCCAAGTGGCACTTTCCTCGCAAATTTTATCTGAGATGGGGCTGTGTTTCCAAATCCCTCACTTCTGAGGGCCCTGTGGCTTGAACCCACTCCGACCCTCTGGGGGAGGGTCTCACCAAGCAATGTCCAGGTGCCAGCCAGCCCCTGGGAATGCCAATGTGACCATACCACTGCAACGGCCCAGAGACTGTGGCCAGGTGCCAGCCTGCCCCAGAAAAAGTTCGCATGATTGTGTAGCAGCAGTGGTTCAGGGACTATGGTAAATCCCAACACACATCTTGCACCAGGCTTCACCCTTAACATCCTTGTTCCAACACCAACTAATGTTGCTGTTCTCCAGGGTCCATTAGGACCTTTGCCTGTGGAGAAGCTGCACAGCCTCTACCAACTGTCCTACCATCAGGGGAGCCACCTCTCCCTGTGTGGCGTGAGGACTTCTTGGACCTTGCTGTGTTCCTGGGGATTCACCCTTCCCACCAGAGCACTGCCAGCTATCGAGCTGCAGAGTTTTTGACTCTGCACTCCCCCTATAGAGTCTTAATGATATTGAAACCCTCTCCTTCTCATTTCTCCTTTTTCCCTTTCTTCTTCAGTTCCTTGTGGGTGTTTCCACTCTTTCTCTTTCTCTGCAGCTTCTTTCAAGGGGAGTGCTTTTCCTGTATTCTCCCCGGTGTCTCAGTCCTCTCCCCACAGACAAAAACAGCTCCCTACCCTCCATAGCTTCTCTCTCCCCTAGTTCACCTCTCCACACTGCATACCTGCTGAATACTGTGGCTCAAGTTATGTTGATTGTTGTGTTAATCCTCAGATCAATTTTCTAGGTGTGCAAAATGATTCAGTGCTGATCTAGCTGCATTTCAGGGACAAGAGGAGCAGAGAACTTCCATGCTTCTCCACCATCTTGGCCCCCTTTCCAGAGTCCTCCTATTTTTCAGCTTTTACATTTGACAAAATATGTTTGGGTCCACATAACAGAAAATCTCTGATGAGAAGCCCTGAGGTGACTCTGCCTACTGGCCTGGTAGATGTCAACCCAGTTGTGTTTGTTTGCTCCAGGTGGTTAGGCAAGTATCCTCAAAGTAATCATAGGATGCTACAGCAGCAATTAGGGTGTCAAGTCCCCATCCCTAGTTCTGTCTTCCCAACTTGGATTACAAGATTTTCCGTCACAATGGCTAGCAGTTTGAGGTCAAGACCAACCTCAGTCAATTATCAGTAGATGTCATTCACCAGTTGATTTAGTCCAGTGTTTTAATCATGCATGGGCACCAGAATCACCTGGGGAGCTTTACAAACTTCTTGTGTTCTGTCCTTATGCCCAGAGATTTGGTTGAATTTGTTCTGTGTTCTGATCCATGGTGAGGTTGAATCCTAGTGACAACTGGGAACACCTTTCAGAAAGAGTTTTTCCCTTTATGGGGTTTCATGATGGTTTGTGAAAGGTGTATACTCCTGTATACTTGAGACTTTTTTGTCCTTCCCTGTATACCCATGCCCCCATGTAATTTTCCATGCACAAGACATCTGGTCCCCAAACCACAGCCAATCTACCCACTGGAGCCTGGGCAAGAAATAAGGACAGTGAATAGAGGCCTCTCCAAAAAGCACCTATCTAGGTAAGTGGCTGTGAGTCTGGCAGGTGAGTGTAATGGTAGATGGCTTTCATGGCAACTGACAGAATACCAGGGGATCACTGAATCTGAAATTCCATGGGCAGCTTCTTTTTGTAGTCTTTCCAGGATCTTGGTTGGTTATGGAGAACTCCCAACTATATCCCCCTTGTCTTTCTGCCTCACCACATTCTTTGACTTTATTAGAGTGGAATGTGGTATACTGAGTAAGAGACAAGCTCTAAATGCTTGGCCACTCACCATGCTCATGACTGGGGAAGTTGTATGATCTTGCCATACCTTTGATATACATGTTAGGCTAAGTTAATGCTATCTCTTGTAAATGATAACTCCAAATGTAGGTGAGTTAATGGATTCAGAGTTTTTTCCTCATTCATGCCATGGTTAATGTAGATCAGCAGGGGAGCTCTGTACCACAAATTTGTTCAGGGATCCAGGTGCATTCTGTTGACAGTATATAGCAATAAGGTTGTTGTGACATCATCCAACTTGCCAAGGGGAATGGGAGAGAAGGGGAGTACAGATGGCCCTCAATTTACAGTGGTTCAAATTAGGATTTTTCCATTTTAAAATGGTGTGGAAGTGGTACACATTCAGTAGAAACTGGTCTTTGAATTTTGAGTTTGGATCTTTTCCTGGGCTAGTGATATTGCAGCAGGATACTTTCTCTAGATGCTGAGCAGGGACTGTGAGCTGCACCTTCCAGTCAGTCATGCAGTCCTGAGAGTAAACAACCAGTACACTTACACCATTCTAGCATTTAAAAGTTTTTTAATATTTATTTATTCTTGAGAGAAAGAGAGAGAGACGCGGGGGGTGGAGGGGCGGAAAGAGAGGGAGACACAGAATCTGTGAATTCCAGAGCCTAAGCTGTCAGCACAGAGCCCAACGTGGAGTATGAACTCACAGGCCACTAGATCATGATCTAAGCTAAAGTCAGACCTTTGGGGCGCCTGGGTGGCTTAGTCGGTTAAGCGTCCGACTTTCGCTCAGGTCATGATCTCGCGGTTCGTGGGTTCGGCCCCGCGTCGGGCTCTGTGCTGACTGCCAGCTCAGAGCCTGGAGCCTGCTTCAGTCTGTGACTCCCTCTCTCTCTGACCCTCCCCTGCTCACGCTGTCTCTCTCTCTCTCTCCTATAAATAAATAAAAACATTTAAAAAAAAAAGTCAGACCTTTAACTGACTTAGCCATCCAGACGCCTTACAACCGTTCTGTTTTTCCCTTTCAGTATAATATTCAATAAATCACAAGGGATATTCAATACCTTAGTATAAAATAGTCTATATGATTATTTTGCCCAACTGTAGGGTAATATAAGTGTGCTAAGCATTCTTAAGGTAGTCCAGGCTAAGCTATGATGTGTGATTGGCTAGGTGTATTAAACACATTTTGGGGAACACCAGGGTGGCTCATTTGGTTAAGCATCTGACTCATAATCTCACTGTTCATGAGTTTGATAGCTTGGAGCCTGGAGCCTGCTTTTGATTCTGTATCTCCCTCCCTCCCCGCCTTCCCCAGCTCTCACTCTGACTCTCTCTCTCTCTCTCTCTCTGAAAAATAATCATTAGAAAAAATATTTTAATTTAAAAATGCACTTGATGAGTTTATTGGGACGTAACTCCATACTAGGTTGAGGAAGATCTGTAATCATATTCACCTGCACACATCCATCACTTCCATTCACAGTCTATTGACAAGAACTGGGTATTAGGCTACATGTTGCATCAGACTGGGAAATGTGATTTAGCTTTCTGCCCAAGCAGAAGGGGCCAGCAATATGATGTACATACACTCCGTCTGCTAAACTAGCCTACTTAGAAAACATAGTAATGAGGGGCGTCTGGGTGGCTCAGTTGGTTGAGCATCCAGCTTCAGTTCAGATCATGATCTCATGGTTCATGGGTTCAAGCCCCGTGTCAGGCTCTGTGCTGACAGCTAGCTCAGAGTCTGAAGCCTGTCTTTGGATTCTGTGTCTCCCTCTTTCTCTCTGACGCTCCCCTACTCATGCTATCTCTTTCCCTCTCACAAAAATACATAAAACATTCTCTTTTTTTTAAATTTACAGATAGTTGTCAAGTTGGTTTCCATATAACACCCAGTGCTCATCCCCACAAGTGCCCTCCTCCATGCCCATATCCCCCCTCCCCCCACACACACCCATGAGTCCTCAGTTTGTTCTCAGCATTCCAGAGTCTCTCATGGTTTGCCTCTCTCCCTTTCCCCCACCATTTCCGCCCTTCTTCTCCCCCATGGTCCTCCGTTAAGTTCCTTCTAATCCTCCTATACGTTCAAACATATGATATTTATCCTTTTCTGCCTGACTTATTTCGCTCAGCATAACACCCTGAAGGTCCATCCATGTTGCTACACATGGCCAGATTTCATTCTTTCTCATTGCCATGGAGTATTCCATCATATAGATGAACCACATCTTCTTGATCCATTCGTCCGTTGATGGACATGTAGGCTCTTTCCATGTTTTGGTTATTGTTGAGAGTGCTGCTATGAACGCTGGGGTACATGTGCTCCTATGCATCAGCATTTCTGTATCCCTTGGGTAAATTCCTAGCAGTGCTATTGCTGGGTCATAGGGGAGTTCTATTGTTAGTTTCCTGAGGAACCTCCACACTGTTTTCCAGAGGGGCTGTACCAGTTTACATTCCCACCAACACTGTAGGAGGGTGCCCGTTTCTCCACATCCTCGCCAGCATCTAGAGTTCTCTGATTAGCTCATTTTAGCCACTCTGACTGGCGTGAGGTGGTATCTCAGTGTGGTTTTGGTCTGTATTTCCCTGATGAGGAGGGATGCTGAGCATCGTTTCATGTGTCTGTTGGCCATCTGGATGTCCTCTTTGGAGAAGTGTCTGTTCATATCTTCTGCCCATTTCTTCACTGGGTTTTTTGTGTTTCGGGCGTGTAGTTTGGTGAGTTCCTTATAGATTTTGGATATTAACCCTTTATCTGATATGTCATTTGCCACTATCTATTCCCATTCCATTGGTTGCCTATTAGTTTTGTGGGTTGTTTCCTATAAAACATTCTTTTAAAATGAGACATAGTAATGATCGTTTCTGCATCATTGGATTGTTTGGTAATGTAATTAGATAAGAGGAAACTTCTCATTAACACACGGTCTTACACAAAGTAAGTGACAAAGCAACAAAAGTTATGGGTTAGTAATAGTCATGCATTATTAGTCATAATGAATAATATCTCAGACTTCTTTCTGAATTCAGAAAAGATAGTCCTTTCTTTTTCTTCAGATTACTACCTCCAGCTATACTTTGCATCTCACCCTTTTCCACCATCTCTCTCCATTCATTTATTCCTCAGTACATCCGAGCATGCATCCGTCCTTCCATTTGTAAAAAGATATTCAGTAACAGTGCCTAGCCTTGTTATCTTCTTACCCTCCTGTCTTATAAAACTTCAAGGAGATATTTGCCTTATCAACCACACATCTGGGCTACTCAGGGCAGCTGGACCCATCATGAGGGTAGAGAGGTGCCAATGCAGATCATGACCTCTCTCATGTTCCTTCTGCCTGCTCAGCCAGCGAGGTTCTGGCCACCCCCTCCTCACCCCTAGAGTCTGTCTCACACTTTCATCCCCCTCTGCAGTTTCACATCTTCACTTGAATGTTCCAGAGGCACTTTGCACTGTCATCCTAAAAGGGGCCTCATGATTTGGCCCACTCCTCCCATCTCCTGATTTTCAGTTAATGGTCTTACCATTCAATAAGTCGAGAAGGCCAGCTATAAAAGTAGACCCTGTGACACTTCAACCTTCTCCACACCCTCTATCCAGCCATTCCTGACTCTTGATCATGTTTCATCACCCATATCTCCTGAATCTATCACCTCCACCAAGTCTGTCAGTTCTGCATCAGCACCCTAGTCCGAGCTGTAGTCGTCTCCTGCCTGCGTGAAGCTAACAGAAGTCTAGCTGGTCTCCCCATATGTGCTGCGTGCCTCTGGTGGGCTCTGCGTCTTCCATCTGCTTCCCAACCTCTCCCCTTTCTTCCAGATATCACCACCTGCCTAGTCGCTGATAACTCAGCATGTGGCCTACTTCACACTGAGAATAGAGGCTATGTGCTGGGTATTCCTGCTCTTTCACCCTTACAGACTCATCCCCGCAGTTTCCTTCTCACCGCTGCAGAAGAGTTCTTACCCACGGCGTGGATCTCGATCCCACCTTCACCTGCCTTTTCAGGTGAATTAGTTATCTGTGGCCGTGTGGCAACATTACCACAAACATAGCAGGTTAAAGTATCACCCATTTCCTGTTTCTCATCTGTGGGTCAGATGGTGGGGTCTGCTGCAAGCCACAGTCGTAGGCACCTCACATGTCAGCTTCCTTCTTCAGATCAAGTGATGGTGGCAGAGACTCCAGCAAGAGGGAAGTGACACACAACCTCATCTCTTACATTCTGTTATCTTACTATATTCTATTCTTTAGAAGCAAATCAAAGTCCTACAGCATTCAGTCAGAGGGCATTGTACCAGGGTGTAAGCATCACAACGTAGGAATTATAGGAAGCTATAAAAAAGAGTCTGTTGCATCAGGGACCTGTGTCCTCCACTTGCTTCTTCCCTCTTCTGTATCTTCACCTTCTCACCTAATTCACTTTCTCTCAGAAACATGGTGAAGTTTCTGACACTTGGGGGAAACATGAAATAAAAAATGCTCTTGGCTCTCCAACAGCTTCTAAATGTTGATGACTCTCTTCCACCTGAATAACCAAGCTTCTGGGAGTTTTCTCATTCTCTAAAGAGATATCTACACAGGACTTCTAGGCCTCCCCTTTACTATTTTTTACTATTTTCTTTAATTGCTGTACTAAGGTGTAACTTACACATAGTGAGTGTACAAATCTTAAAGGTTCATCTTCATGATGTTTTACATACACCAATCCAAGTACCACCACACAGGTCAAGAAATACAAGATTTCCAGCACCTCACAGGCTTCTAGTGCTCTCTCCTTGTTAATATCTCCTTCTACAAAAGTAGTGGTCATTGAACTCAATGACTGTAGATGAGTTTTGAAGACTTATAAATGGACCCCATGGTACATGATACTGTTATGTCTGTCTTCTTTTTATAATCATCATTCCTCTGTGGTTTGTCATGTGGTTGCAAATTTGGAGTTCTTTCTTACTGTGCAGTGTCTCAGTGGATGAATAGATTACATATACCCATTTTACTATTATTTGGCTTGGGCTTCATTTTTTTAGAATATTGTGAAGAATACAACATGAATATTCTTGATATTTTTGTTGGGTATAGGCACATATTTCTGTTGGGAATATGCAAATGAGTGGACTGGCTGGATATATGATTAGCTAGGTATATGATTAGCATCAGTAGAAAGTACCAAACTGTTTCAAAGGGACTGCACCATTTCACATTCCCACTGTCCTCACTGCTATGCAAACTAGAGAGCAGATGGCATTTTCCTCTTTATTCTTTGAGACCCAGTAGTATTTCTCAGCACTGCAGTGCTAAAAATGTTCTTACGTTACTGTTGACATCCTGACTGGTAAGTGCAACACCTATAATAATGATAACAGATATTGGTGTATAGTTTACTGAACATTTGCCATGTACTGGACTGATTATTTTCATGATTTTTCTCATGTAACACTGTTATGTGTCCTCCCAAATATCATATGATGGAGCCCTAACCCCCAGTGTGGTATTAGAAGGTCGAGATTTGGGAAGATGATTGTGATGATTTAGGAAGATGAGTGTGGACCCCCATGATAGGATTAGTATCCTCATAAGATGATGGGAGACCATAATCTTCACTTGGTGTGGTATGTGTGCTGGGGATGGTTGGGAGAAGAGGGAGAGCACTCTACTGTCCTTCATATAAGGACAGTAATTCTACAAGATCAGGGCCCTATGCTTATAACGTCATTTAACCTTTATTGCTTCCATAAAGGCCCTACCTCCAGATTCACATGGGAGGTTAGGGCTTCAACACATGAATTTGGGGGAACGAAAGCATTCAATCAATAACAAAAGTTCTTTTTGGGTAAATTTGGGAGTGTTCATGTATTTTCATCAGTCATTGTTGGTCATTTGCATCTTTCAGGAAATCTAATTATTATCGTTCAACTTCATCTAATTATTCTATCCATTACATTTTTAGAATATGTTTTCATCAAAATGGTAAATTTTATGTTATGAATATTTTATCACAATAAATAAGGCTAAAAGGTGAATGGAAGATACTTACATATTTCTTACGTTGTTATCTTTATCACCCAGTGCTTATCACCACAAGTGCACTCTTTAATCCCCATTACCTATTTCACCCATGCTCTACACGCCTCCCCTCTGGTAACCATCATTTTGTTCTCTGTAGTTAAAAGTCTATTTCTTGGTCTCTCTCTGTTTGTTCGTTTCTTAAATTCCACATGAGTGAAATCTTATAGTATTCGTCTTTCTCTGATTTACTTCACTTAACATAATACACTGTAGTTCCATCCACATTGTTACAAATGGCAAGATTTCAATTCCTTCTTATAGGTTCATAATATTCCTCTGTGTGTGTGTGTGTGTGTGTGTGTGTGTGTGTGTGTGTGTGTGTGATCTTCTTTATCCATTCACCAGCTCCTCCTTTGCCTACTGGCCTCTCTGCTACTTCTATCATATGTCAACATTCATACATACATTTCTGAGCTCTCAATTCTATTTTTTCCTTTGATAGTTTGGCAGTTTATCTTAAATCTATACCTATATCACACTGCCTTTATGTATATACAGTATATAATCATCTTAATCCTAATTTCTCAAAGAGGAAGTGTCCCTGTTTTCTTCTTCTGTGGAGATATCCTGGTCTGTTTGTTCCTTTATATAGATTCCATAATCACCATGTTGCTATCTTGAAAAAACTCTGTTATGTTTATATCTGAAGTTGCATTGAATTTGTAGATGAATTTAAGGGGAATTTTATATTACTAATCTCCCTTTTCACATAGATCTTCATTAATGTGATGAATTTATAATTCTCTTCACCTAGATGATATATATTTGGTGTCTGTTCACCTAGTCTTTAGTCAGACAAAAGTAGACTCAATATGCCAACCCAGTTGCTTCTCACATCCCCCACTATCTCACAGCCCAGAATCATGACAGTTTGAATCTCCTCTGTCCCTGCCTGCCTCTCCATCCTCATCTCAATCATGCTCTGAGCCTCCTCACTTTTCCGGGAGTTCAGCATTCTGTCAAGTCACGGCATGCTTGTACTTTGTCATCCACTGCAGTTTCTCTCCTAAGTCCTGTCAGGGACCCCTACTCTCCTTTAGAAATAAGCTCCCAAAGAACCTTTTCCAGGTTGTCTCCACTGACCTCTTTCTGTCTTTCATGTGGGCCAAGTTCTGTGTACCTTCCCTGTGCTGTCATACCATGACATGTTAGAGTGCAGTCATTACACACAGGGTACTCATTACTCTGCCCACCCTCCCCCATTCTGGGGAGTGAGGAGTCGTCTTCACTCCAGATTCTCTATGCCATACCCCAGCTTTTCTTCCTGGGGTAACATTTAAAGATGTCAAGAATCCATGGATTAGTAAAGAAAGAAATTATAAACCTGAGCTTAACAGATGTATAAATGCCACAGGCATTAGAGGGATTTGATTTCATCTTCATTCTTCCACTCAAATGGTAATTCTGTTTGTTCTGTGTTGTCATCGCTAATAGACACCTTTCTGTATTGGATTTTCTTCAGGTGAAAAAGCAAAACCTGAAACCACAGAGTTTACTGCTTCTCAGCTGGCCTTCACTGAGGAAGCCCCTTTTGAGGAACAAATGACATAGGGAGCCTCGAGGGATTCCAGGTTGGGGCAAGCAAGGGAACACGAAAAGTTATCAGAAATGCAGGAAGGGAATTTGAGGCCAAGAACAGACCCCCACAAGGAGACCTGCCTAGGAAGTTGAGCCATAGACATGATGATTTGGAGAAAGACGATAGTTTGTGTTTAACAGTTTTACAGGAGTGAGTCAGTATACAAAATGATCTATGTGAACAAGAGTCCCAAGGACCCAGAAAAGACCCTGTGACTGATGCAATAAATAACCTGTGTAAATGCAAAGAATATAGAAAAGGCTTTAACAAGAATTGGGTCCTTGTTTGGTATTAACAGATTCATGCTGGAGTGAAGCCCTATAAATGCAATGAATGTGGGAAAGCCTGCTGTTATATGGCAGACTTTGTTCAGCATATGAGGTTTCATACTGGGAAAAAACAAGGCCTTCAAACACAGGTCTCACCTCACAGAGCACCAGCGCATTCACACTGGAGATAAACCCTATGAGTGCAAAGAATGTGGGAAAACTTTCACCCACCGCTCCTCTTTTACCCAGCATAATATGACGCACACTAGAAAAAAAGATCTTTTTGTGCAAAGAATGTGGGAAAGCTTTCTACTACAGCTCTTCCTTTGCTCAACACATGAGGATTCACACTGGAAAGAAACTCTATGAGTGCGGTGAATGTGGAAAGGCCTTTACTCACCGCTCCACTTTTATCCAGCATAATATGAGCCACACGGGAGAAAAAACCCTTCCTGTGCAAAGAATGTGGAAAAGCTTTTTGCCTCAACTCATCCTTTATTCAGTATATGAGGATTCACACTGAAGGGAACCCTATGCGTGCAGAGAATGTGGAAGGGCCTTCACGCACCGCTCCACTTTTGTCCGGCATAAGAGGACTCATACTGGAGAGAAGCCCTTTCAATGCAAGGAGTGTGGGAAAGCCTTTTGTGACAGCTCTTCCTTAATTCAACACGTGAGGATTCACACTGGTGAGAGGCCCTATGAATGCGGTGACTGTGGAAAGGCCTTTACACACCACTCGGTTTTTATCCGACACAGTAGGACCCACAGTGGAGAAAAACCCTTGGAGTGTAAAGAATGTGCAAAAGCCTTTTACTATAGCTCTTCTTTTACTCGACACATGAGGATTCATACTGGCGAGAAGCCCTATGTATGCAGAGAATGAGGAAAGGCCTTTACCCAACCTGCAAATTTTGTTCGTCATAATAGGATCCACACTGGCGAAAAACCATATGAATGCAAAGACTGTTAGAAGGCCTTTTGTGACAA
Organism: Proteles cristata cristata; assembly: GCA_017311185.1. NCBI lineage: Eukaryota > Metazoa > Chordata > Mammalia > Carnivora > Hyaenidae > Proteles > Proteles cristata. Next base: position 51,996 of record JAESUZ010005078.1, read on the forward strand.
CTTTGCCTTAACTCAACACATGAGAACTCACACTGGAGAGAAACCCAGTGTGTATGTGGAAAAACCTTCAGCTACACTTTATCCTTTATGCACCATTGAAACATTTATACCAGAGTTTAAAGCTCTTTGCATGTTGATTATTTCAATTTTAATGAACTCATACTGATGAAATACCTTTCCTTTTGAATATAACTATTCAGGAAAAACTTTTGGCCAGAGAAATATTTTGCTCTCTGATAATTCATATGGAAGAGAAACATCATAATTGTCATCCCATGAAAGCTTTTGTGGCAGGTCATTTCAAGTGTCATATTAGAAATTGAAGCAGCCTAGAGCCTTGCACTACCCCTGATAATCATCCACAAGAGAGACCCAGTGGTTGTGCATTTGAAAAAAAGTGTCAGCAATTTTCCTATGTTTATATTATAAAACCATCTCAGTACAGTGAGAGTTAGGGGAGACATATAGAAGAGAAAAGAAAAACAAATGAGCGTGTAGCTTCTTTCGAATCCCTGCCAAGCTTGTGATAATTTGTCATTGGGTTTGGGGTGGAGGATATTGGGGGGATGAGAGATAAAAAGACCACATCCTCTTTATGTGTTTTTTTTATATACCCATAGTCAGGAGAGTTGGACCATTGAAGGCAGCTCTGCTGCCAAAGTTTTCTAAAACATTTTTTTTATTCTATAACATTATTTTTTACCCATGAAGAGCATAAATGTTGTGAGAAATTTGGAGTCATGAAATACATAAATACACACACACACACACACACTTAGTCAATTCTTGTTATTCATTATAGTTGTATTCTATAAATTCATCACAAACACTAAATTGGCAAATACTGAACCATTTCTCCTAGAGAAAATGCAAATTTAGGTTCCTGTGAGCCTCTGTTCACATTTTTATCAACCAATCAATATACAACCTATTACAGAATTTCTTCCTGTTTAAAGATGTCTTTTTTTTAAATATATTTTTTTAATGTTTTATTTATTTCTAGGAGAGAGAGAGACACACACAGCGTGAGCAGGGGAGGGTCAGAGAGAGAGGGAGTCACAGACTGAAACAGGCTCCAGGCTCTGAGCTGGCAGTCAGCACAGAGCCCGATGCGGGGCTCGAACCCACGAACCGCGAGATCATGACCCGAGCGAAAGTCGGACGCTTAACCAACTACGCCACCCGGGCGCCCCTAAAGATGTCTTTTTAACATATAACATGTTCTTATAAATATATTATATGGAGTATTTAACTATAGTAAAAAATTTTCAATTACATCATTTCGTATAATGTATTCTGTTGTTACTGTACTGCTTTAAATTTCTCAGTGATACACAAAAACAATACACATAATTTAGTACTCACATACAATAAACATAGTAAACAGTAATGTGAACACATACACTGTTATACTGTACAGTCAGTGATATTAAACTACACCACATCGAGCATAAAACTTCACAATAGTGCATTTCTGTTTATTGCCTCCCATTCCTTCTGCCGTTAGTGTTGGTAGTTTTACTTCTCCATGTCATGCACCCTTCAACAAACGGTTAGTCTTTAAACAGTTGGTTATCTTTTAAAGAGATTTAAATGCTATGAAATAGAATCTTCATTTTTACCCATGGAATGACTGTGTAGTTCTCTTCATTCTTTTGGTTTTCCTTTGACATTTCAAGGATCATTCTTCTGGAAGGAAAATCAGTTTCTAAAGTAAAAGTCTGTGAGAACTGAATTTTTTCAGTCTTTGTATATCTGAAATTGTGTTTATTTCACATTTGTTTTTGAAATGTATTTTCCAGTTTATTTCTTCTAGAACTTTAAAAGTGTTCTTTTAACGGGGTACCTGGATGGCTTAGTCAGTTGAGCATCCGACTTCAGCTCAGGTCATGATCTCATGGTTCATGAGTTCAAGCCCTGCATTGGGCTCACTGCTACCAGCCCACAGCCCACTTTGGATTCTCTCTCTCTCAAAAATGAATAAATGTGTTTAAAAAGTTCTACTATTTTATGGATTTTATTTTTGCCAGAAAAAAAGTCTGCTATTGCCATTATCATTTTTCCTATTTACAAGAAATACCTTCCTTCTTTTCTCAGTTGCTTTTAAGATTTTCTGTTTATCACTGGATTAAGCAATTGGATTATGATGGCCTTGGTGAAATTTTTTACCTTTTCTTTTAAGATTTTATTTCATTTTATCTTGTTTTGTTATCTTTTATTTTATCTTATTTTTTTAGTAATTTCTATACCCAACATGGGACTACATTTAACAACCCAGAGATCAAGAATCACATGCCCTTCTGAGTCACCCAGGTGCCCCTAAGTTTTTATTTTAATTCCAGTTAGCTGACACAATGTTACGTTAGTTTCAGGTGTACACTATAGTAATTCAGTAGTTCCAAATATCACACTCTGCTCATCACAAGAAATACACTCCTTGGGGGAGGGGCCAAGATGGTGGAATAGCGTGGCAGTTCTTTTGCATCTTTTATCCCTGAAATGCAGCCAGATCAACACCAAAACATCTTGCACAGCTAGAAAACAGATTTGAAGATTAACAAAGCAATCTGCATGACCTGAACCACAGAACTCAGGAGGTACATGGCGCACAGAGGTGAACTAGGGGAGAGAGAAGCCCCATGGCTCCATAGTCAGGGAGCTATTTTGCTTGTGGAGAGAGGACAGAGACTGGGGGAGGGGGGAATATGGGAAAAGCATCACACCCCCTCAAAGCAGCTGGAGAGAAAAAGAGTGGAAACAAACACAGGGACTGAACAAAAAAAGAGAGAAAAAAGAAAGAAGAGGGTTTAAATACCATTAAGATTCTATAAACGGGGAGCACAGAGTCTGAAACTCCACAACTCAATACCTGCTGAAGCTTTGATCAGAAGGGTGAATCCCATGGGGCAGAAAGTGAGTCCAAGGGGTCCTCAGGCCACATGGGGAAAGGTGGTTCCCTTGCTGGGAGGACATTGTAGCCTCCCCAAAGGCAAAGGTCTCAGCAGATCCCCGAGAACAGTGACATTCACTGGTGTTGAAGTGAGGACGTTAAGAGTAAAGCCTGGTGCCAGATGTGTGTTGTGATTTACCACAATCCCTGAAACACTGCTGCTACACGATTGCACAAACTTTTTCTGGGGCAGGTTGGTACCCAGCCACAGTCTCTGGGCACTGATAGTGGCACAGTCCCACGAATGTTCCTGGGGACAGGCTGACACCCAACTATTGCTCAGTGAAACCCTCCCCCAGAGAGTCAGAACAGGTGAAAGCTGCAGAAGTGAAGGAGGGGTTGGTAAACACAGCCCCATCTGAAATAAAACCCAGGAAGGAGGTGCCGCCTGGCAGCCTGATGGCTCAGGCATAGACAATGTAGAAGTGGGAGTGGACGGTAGCCAGAGACAAAGGAGGGGTGCTTGATTAATGGTCAGGGAGAGCAAAGAGCTTTGATACTAGAGACTGGGTAGCTAGGTGATGCCATTTTCACCTCTCCCGTGCATGTGCTTACAGGCCTACACGGGCCACAACAATCCATCCCAGTAATCTCAGCAGCACTGCTTAGTGGCAAAAGGAGGTGGAACACTAAGCCTTTCAGAACTGAACCAACCTTGCTCTTGAGGACCACAAGTCTCTCCGCCTGCTTAGTTTATGAACTATAACATGCTTCATAGTTTGACTTCTAGGGGAAGCCGAATGTAATTTCAATCATATTTGACTCTGTTCGCTGGTCCATCTATTTAATTTCTTTTTCTTTTTCTTTTCTTATTCATGAGCACAGAGAGAAAAAAATTTACGTTTATTTCCCACTTTTATTAAAAAATTTCTCTTTAATTTTTTCTACTATATTTTTTATTTTAGTAAATTTCTTATATTCTATTTTACTTCCATTATTTCATTTTACTCTATTTTACTGTATTCATTTTCTCAAAATTTCAAAGGTTATCTTTTTTTCTCCCTTTCTTCTCTAACCTATCAAATTTCTTTCAATAACCAGACCAAAACACACCTAGGATCTAGCATCCTTTATTTCTTTGTGTGTTGTTTTTAATTGTTTAATTTTTATTTTTTTACTTTATTAAATCCTTGTCTTCCTTCAAATGATGAAACAAAGGAATTCACCCAAAAGAAAGAACAGAAGAAATGACAGCCAGGGAATTAATCAACACAGATATAAGCAAGAAATCTGAATCACAATTTAGAATCAAGATAATAAGAATACTAGCTGGGGTTGAAAAAAGCACACAGTCGCTTTCTGTGGACATGAAATAAGTAAAAATCTAGTCAGGACGAAATTAAAATGCCATAACTGAGATGAAATCTCAAATGTATGCCACGGCGGCAAGGACGGATGAAGCAGAGCAGGGAATCAGCGATACAGAACTCAAACTTACAGAGACTAATGAAGCATAAATAAAGAGGGAAACTAAGGCAAAAGAACATGACATAAGAGTTAGAGAACTCAGTGACTCTTTAAAAAGGAATAAGGTCCAAATCATAGGGGTCCCAGAAGATGAAGAGAGAGAAAACGGGTAGAAGCTTTATGTGAACAAATCATGTGGAAAACTTTCCTAACCTGGGAAAAGACACAGACATCAAAATCCAGGAAGCACAGAGAGCTCCTGTGAGATTCAACAAAAACCAACCATTAACAAGGCATATCATAGTCAAATTCACAAAACACACAGACAAGGAAAGAATTATGAAAGCAGCAAGGGAAAAGACCTACTTAACTTACAAGGGAAGACAGATCAGGTCTGTAGCAGACCTATCCATAGAAACTTGGCAGGCCAGAAAGGAGTGGCAGGATATATTCAATGTGCTGAATTGGAAAAATATACAGCCAAGCATTCTTTATCCAGCAAGGCTGTCATTCAAAATAGAAGGAGAGATAAAGAGTTTCCCAGACAAACATAAACTAAAGGAGTTCATGACCACTAAACCAGCCGTGCAAGAAATTTTAAGGGGGACTCTCTGAGGGGAGAAAAGATGGGAGGGGGGAGAGACCAAAAGGAACAAAGACTACAAAGGACCAGAGAACACCATCAGAAAGGACTCCAACTCTACAGGCAACATAACAGCAATAAATTCATATCTTTCAGTACTCTAAACATCAATGGACTAAAGGCCCCAATCAAAAGACATAGGGTAACAGAATGGATAAGAAAACAAGATCCATCTTATACTGCATACAAGAGACCCATTTTAGACCTAAATTCACCTTCATATTGAAAATAAGGGGATGGAGATCCATCTGTCACGCTAATGGTCACCAAAAGAAAGCCAAAGTAGCTATACTTATATCAGAAAATCTAGATTTTAAAATAAAGACTGTAACAAGTGATGAAGAAGGGCATTTTTTTAATGTCTTTATTTTGAGAGACAGAGACAGAGAGTGAGCAGGGAAGGGGCAGAGAGAGAGAGGGAGACACAGAATCTGAAGCAGGCTCCAGGTTCTGAGCTGTCAACACAAAGCCTGATGCAGAGCTCGAACCCACGGACTGTGAGGTCATGACCTGAGCCGAAGTCAAACGCTTAACCGACTGAGCCACCCAGGCACCCCCAAAGGAGGGCATTATATCATAATTAAGGGGTCTATCCATCAAGATCTAACAATTGTAAACATTTATGCTTCAAACGTGAAAGCACCCAAATAAAAAAAATCAATTAATCATAAAGAAACTCATTGGTACTAATACCATAATAGTAGGGGACTTCAACACCCCATTATAGCAATGGACAGATCATCTAAACAGAAAATCAACAAGAAAACAATGGCTTTGAATGACACTGTACCAGATGGACTTAATAGATATGTACAGAACATTTGATCTTAAAGCAGTGGAATACATATTTTTCTCCAGTGCACATGGAACATTCTCCAGAATAGGCCACATACTGGCACACAAATCAGCCCTCAACAAGTATAAGAAAAATCGAGATCATACTGTGCATAATTTCAGACCACAATGCTATGAAACTTGAAATCAATCTCAAGAAAAAATTTATACTTGGAGACTAAAGAAGATCCTATGAAAGAATGAATGGTCTAACCAAGAAGTTAGAGGAAATTAAAAAGAACATGGAAGCCAATGAAAATGATAACACCACAGCCCAAACCTCTGGATGCAAAAAGCTGGTCAGAAGAGGGAAGTATATAGCAATCCAGGCCTTCCTAAAGAAGGAAGATCTAAGATACACAACCTAACCTTACACCTTAAAATGCTAGAAAAAAAGAACAGGAAATAAAACCCCAAACCAGCAGAGGGCAGGAAATAATAAAGATTAGAGCAGATATTAATGCTATAAGAAAGGAAGGAAGGAAGGAAGGAAGGGAGGGAGGGAGGGAGGGAGGGAGGGAGGGAGGTGGGAAGGAAAGAGTAGAACAGATCAATGAAACCAGGAGTTGATTCTTTGAAAGAATTAACAAAATTGATAACCCCCTAGTTAGTTTGATCACAAAGGAAAAGGAAAGGACCCAAATAAACAAAATCAAGAATCAAAGAGAAGAGATCACAACCAACACAGCAGAAATACAAACAATAATAAAATATTGTAAGCAATTATAGGCCAATAAAATGGCCAATCTGGAAGAAATGGACAAATTCTTAGAAACATATAAACTACCAAAACGGAAACAGGAAGAAATAGAAAATTTTAACAGACCCATAACCGGTAAAGAAATCGAATTAGTAATCAAATACCTCCAAAAAAATAAAAAAAAAAAAACAAGAGTCCAGGGCCAGATGGCTTTCCATGTAAATTCTACCAAACATTTAAAGAAGAGTTAACACTTATTCTTTTGAAGCAGTTGCAAAAAATAGAAATGGAAGGAAAACTTCCAAACTCATTCTATGAAGTCAGCATTATGTTGATTCCAAAACCAAAGACCCCACTAAGAAAGAGACCTACGGACCAATTTCCCTGATGAACATGGATGCAAAAATCTCAACAAGACAATAGCCAACTGGATTCAACAATACAGTAAAAGAATTATTCACCATGATCAAGTAGGATTTATACCTGGGATGTAGGGCTGGTTCAACATCTGCAAAACAATCAATGTGATACATTACATTAATAAAAGAAAGAACATGAACTACATGATATTCTCCATAGATGTAGAGAAAGCATTTGACAAAATGCAGCATCCTTTCTTGAAAAAAAACCCTCAAGAAAGTAGGGATAGAAGGATCATACCTCAAGGTCATAAAAGCCATATATGAAAGACCCACCGCTAATAGCATCCTCAATGAGGAAAAACTGAGAGCTTTCCCCCTAAGGTCAGGAACACAACAGAGATGTCCACTCTCACCACTGTTATTCAACATAGTATTCAAAGTCTTAGCCTCAGCAATCAGACAATGCAAAGGAATAAAAGGCAACAAATCTTCCAGGAGGAAGCTAAGCTTTCATTCTTTGAAATGAAAGAGGACATGATACTCTATATGGAAAACCCAAAGCATTCCACACACACACACAAAAAAAAAACTGCTAGAAATGATCCATGAATTCAGCAAGATCACAGGATATAAAACCAATGCACAGAAATCAGTTCCATTCCTATAAACCAATAATGAAGCAACAGAAAGAGAAATCAAGGAATCAATCCCATTTACAATTGCACCAAAACCCATAAAATACCTAGGAATAAACATAATCAAAGAGGTGAAAAATCTATACACTGAAAACTATAGAAAGCTTATGAAAGAAATTGAAAAAGACACACACAAAAAAATGGAAAAATATTCCATGCTCCTGGATAGGAAGAACAAATACTGTTAAAATGTTGATACTATACAAAGCAACCTACATATTCAATGCAATCCTGATCATAATAACACCAGCATTCTTCACAGAGTTAGAACAAACAATTCTAAAATTTTTATGGAACCAGAAATGACCCCAAATAGCCAAAGCAATTTTGAAAAAACCCAAAGCTGGAGGCATCACAATCCTGGAGTTCAAATGTATTACAAAGCTGTAATCATTAAGACAATATGCTACTGGCACAAAAACAGACACTCAGATCAATGGAACAGAACAGAGAACCCAGAAATGGACCCACAAACATATGGCCAGTTTTCCCAGCAACATGCAGAAAACTGAACCTGGACCATTGTCTTATACCATACATAAAAATAAACACAAAATGGATGAAAAATCTAAATGTAAGACAGGAAGCCATCAAAATACTAGAGGAGAAAGGAGGCAAAAACCTCTTTGACCTCAGCCGCAGCAACTTCTTACTCAACACGTCTCCTGAGACAAGAGAAACAAAAGCAAAAATGAACTATTGGGACCTCATCAAAATAAAAAAGCTTCTGCACAATGACGAAAACAGCAAAACTAAAAGGCAACCGACAGAATGGGAGAAGATTATTTGCAAATGACATATCAGACAAAGGGTTAGTATCCAAAATCTGTAAAGAATTTATCAAGTTCAACACCGAAAAAAAAAACCAAATAATCCGATGAAGAAATGGCCAAAAGACATGAGTAGACACTTCTCCAAAGAAGACCCCCAGAAGGCCAACCGACACATGAAAAAATGTTCAACATCACTCATCATCAGGGAAATACAAATAAAAACCACAATGAGACACCACCTCACACCAGTCAGAATAACTAAAATTAACAACTCAGGCAACAACAGATATTGGTGAGGATGCAGAGAAAGAGGATCTCTTTTGCACTGCTGGGGGAAATACAAACTGGTACAGCCACTCTGGAAAACAGTGTGGAGGTTCCTCAAAAAATTAAAAACAGAACTACCCTACAGCCCAGAAATTGTACCACTAGGTATTTATCCAAGGGATGCAGGTGTGCCATTTCAAAAGGGCACATACACCCCAATGTTTATAGCAGAGCTATCAACAATAGCCAAAGTATGGAAAGAGCCCAAATGTTCATTGACAGATGAATGGATACAGAAGATGTGGTACGTGTACACACACATACACACACACACACACACACACACACTGGAGTATTACTCAGCAATCAAAAAGAATGAAATCTTGCCATTTGCAACAATGTGGATGGAACTAGAGGGTATTATGCTAGGCACAATTAGTCAGAGAAAGACAAATATCATATGACTTCACTCATATGAGGAATTTAAGATAAAAACAGGTGAACAGATAAAGGAGGGGAGCTAAAATAATATAAAAACAGCGAGGGGGACAAAACATAAAAGACTCTTAAATGTGAAGAACAGAGAGTTGCTGGAGGGGTTGTGGGAGGGCATGGGCTAAATGTGTAAGAAGCATTAAGGAATTTACTCCTGAAAACATTGTTGCACTATATTCTAACTAATTTGGATGTAGATTAAAAAACTAATTAATTTAAAGAAAGAGGGGGAAAAAAAGAGGAAAAAAGTGCACTCCTTTTCTCCACATCCTCACCAAAACCTGTTGTTTCTTGTGTTATTGAGGTGATATTTCAATGTAATTTTTGACTTGCATTTCCCTGATGATAAGTGAAGATGAACATCTTTTCATGTGTCTGTTGACCATCTGTATGTCTTCTCTGCAGAAATGCCTGTTCGTATCTTCTGTCCATTTCTTAATTGGATGATTTGTTCTTTGGGTGTTAAGTTTTATAAGTTCTTTATGTATTTTGGATACTAGACTTTTACTAGATATGTCACATGCAGCTATCTTCTCCCTTTTTTAAAAAAATTTTAAAATGTTTTTATTTATTTCTGAGTGAGAGAGAGAGACAGCACGAGCAGGGGAGGGTCAGAGAGAGGGAGGTACAGAATCTGAAACAGGCTCCAGGCTCTGAGCTTGCTGTCAGCACAGAGCCCGACGCGGGGCTCAAACCCACTAACCGTGAGATCATGACCTGACCCAAAGCCGGACGCTTAACCGACTGAGCCACCCAAGCGCCCCAATCTTCTCCCATTTCAAGGCTGCCTTTTAGTTTTGCTGATTGTTTCCTTTGCTGTGCAGCTTTTTATTTTGATGTAGTCCCAATAGTGTAGTTTTGCTTTTATTTCCTTTGCCTCAGAGACATATCTAAAAAGAAGTTGCCAAGGCTGATGTCAAAGAAGCTACTACTTGTGCTCTCTTCTTGGATTCACTCCTCATATTTAGGTATTTAATCCATTTTGGTTTTATTCTTGTATATGGTGTGAGGAAGTGGTCCAGTTTTCCCAACACCATTTGTTAAAGAGACTATTTTTTCCAATGGATATTCTCTTCTTCTTCGTTTAAAATTAACCATATAATGTGGGTTTATTCCCAGATTTTCTATCCTGCTTCATTGATCTATGTGTCTATTTTTGTGCCAATACCATACTGTTTTGTTGACTAGAGCTTTGCAATAGAAATTGAAGTCTGGACTTGTGATGCCTCCAGTTTTGTCTTTCTTTTTCAAGACTGGTTTGGCTATTTTGGGGTCTTTTGTAGTTTCATACAAATTTTAGGATTGTTTGTTCCACTTCTGTGAAAATTTTTGTTAGTATTTTGATAGGGGTTACATTAAATGTGTAGACTGCTCTGGGTAGTATAGACATTTTAACAATATTTATTCTACCAACCCATGAGCATGGAATGTCTTTCCATGTCTTTGTGTCATCTTCAGTTTCTTTCTTCAATGTTTTATAGTTTTCAGAGGAGAGGTATTTCACCTCTTTGGTTAGGTTTATTCCTAGGTATCTAATTATTTTGGGTGCAATTGTAAATAAGATTATTTTCTCAATTTCTTTTTTTATTGTTGTATAGAAATGCAGCAGATTTCTGTCAATTGATTTGTGCCCTGCAACTTTAATGAATTTATTTTTTCAGTTCTAGGAATTTTTTAGTGAAGACTTTCACTTTTTCTATAGTATCATATCATCTGCAAATAGTGAAAATTTTACTTCTTCCTTACTGATTTTGATTCCTTTATTTTTTTTATTGTCTGATTGCTGTGGCTAGGATTTCCAGTACTATGTTGAATAAAAGTGGTGAGACTGGACATCCTTGTCTTGTTCCTAACATTAAGGGAAAAGCTCTCAGTTTTTCCCCATTAAGGAAGGTATAAGCTGTGGGTTTTTCATATATGGCTTTTATTATGTTGATTATGTTCTCTCTAAACATGTTTTGTTGAGGGTTTTTATCATGAATGGATGTTGAACTTTGTCAAATGCATTTTCTACATCTATTGAAATGATCATATTTTCCTTGTCCTTTCTCTTATTGATGTGATGGATCACATTGATTGATTTACAAATGTTGAGCCACTCTCACAATCTAGGAATAAATCCCACTTGGTCATGGTGATTTCTTTGTAATAAGAGAATGAATTAGTAATTTATTTTTAATTTTTTTCTAAGTTTTTATTTAAATTCCAGTTAGTTAACATTAAATTCCAGTTAGCTTCAGGTAGAGAATTTAGTGATTCATCATTTGTATACAACACCCAGTGTTCATCACAAGTACCCTTTTTAATACTCATCACCTATTTAACCCATCCTCTATTTCCCCTCCAGTAATCATCAGTTTGTTCTCTATAGTTAAGAGTCTGTTTCAGAGCGCCTGGGTTGCTCAGTCGGTTGAGCATCCAACTTCACCTCAGGTCATGATCTCAGGGTTCATGAGCCAAGCCCTGCATCAGGCTCTGTGCTAACAGCTCAGAGCCCGCAGCCTACTTCACATTCTGTGTCTCCCTCTCTGTCGCTCCCCTGCTCATGCCCAGTCTCTCTCTTTCTCTCAAAAATAAATAAAACATTAAAAAAAATTTTTAAGTCTGTGTCTTGGTTTGCCTCTCTTTTCCCCACTATGTCCACTTGTTTTGTTTCCTTAATTCCACACGAGTGAAATCATATGGTATTTGTCTTTCTCTGACTTATTTCACTCAGCATTAATACTCTAGCTCCATCCACATCTTTACAAATGGTAAGATTTCATTCTTTTTTATGGCTGAGGAATATTCCATTGTATATATGTATGGATACACACACACACACACCACATCTTCTTTATCCATTCAACAGTCAATGGACACTTGGGCTCTTTCCATAATTTGTCTATTGTTGATAATGCTGCTATAAATGTTGGGGTGCCTGTATCCTTTTGACTCAGTATGTTGTATCCTGTGGGTAAATACCTAGTAGTGCAAATGCTGGATCGTAGTGTCGTTCTATGTTTGTCACTAGATGTGACAGCCTAGAATGATGCAGCCCTGTGAAAATAATGATGATGAAGTTAATAGCTAATTTCACTGAATGCTTTTGAAGTACCAAACACTGAAAACATTTTACACGAATTAACTCATTTATCTTCATAAAATCCTGTGAGGTATTACTATCACCATTTACAGATGTTGAAGTAATTTGTCCAAGGTCATATAAAGCCAGGATAGATGCAACCTGGATTTATAGCCAGGTAACATGACTTCTGGGCAAAAACTCTTCACACACACATATGCATACATACATGCACACACACACTTTTGAGCTCTTGAAAGGTATAGTGTTTTATTTATCTGGCTCACAGATGCTCAAGAAACGGTTAACAGACATGACAGAGTAGGAATCTCCATCAGTGACACTGTAACATCATAATCGTAGCCCCACCTGCAACAAGGTAATATATTCTCACTGCTTTAAGTCCTTCACTACCTTTATTCAACTCTGGCTTTCTTTTCCTAGTTCCATATCACTGTGAAGTGAGGGGCCAAGATGATGGAACAGCGTGGAACTTTTTCTGTCTCTCATCCCTGAAATGCAGCCAGATCAACATTAAACCATCTTGCACACCTATAAAATTGATTTGAGGATTAACACAACAATCTGCACACAACCTGAACCACAGTATCACTGTGAAGGCACTTTAAATCAAGAATTGGAAAATGTTATCATGAGTATGCTTATGCCTTTTAATTGACAAAGTATGAATATTTTGATGAATCCTCCCATAATCAAATAACAAGATAACATAAAACTACATGTAGTAAAAGGAAATAAAATCTCAGGATTAAAGTACTACTTCATCTGTGTGGTACCAGTGCTTGGGAGAGCAGAGGAGGGACAAAGAATGGGAGAAACAGAACGCTTGCTATTTATTATCCCACAGCTGTACATATATAGTGGCCAATCTATCCATAATTATACAGTTCTTAATCCTTGCTTGATACCATGCTGTGCTTCCTTAAGTCTCTCAAAGATCCTTCAACATGCCTTAGAATTTTAAAATCTGTTAAATAAAACTACATCAAAGGAAAGATCAACCTCTTTTAAAAAAATTTACCATCCCATTCCAAACCCACTATCTCTATTGAGAATTCCTATGGAATGTGCCTTCATCTCTTGGCTTTCAGTTAGGGTTGCACATATACTAGAGCAGAATATTTTGTCTGAGGTTGGAAACCCTATCACTCATTCCACATCACAATTATATGTGATATAATACTCCTTTTTAAAACAATTTCTTTCTTACAACATGAAACACCATAGAGAACATAACCTGAAATACAAGCTATATAAGTGCCTTTTACTTCCAAGTGTCCGGACAGTCCTAATCATTGCTGTGTATTACCCTTCTAGTCACAAGACAGGAAACCACGAGACAAGGAAGACTATTCCATTTACCTAAAATTTAAGACTATTTGAAGCCAGCCTCTTTACAAACCATAATTATCTGTCAAGGTTCAGTGTAGAAAACAAAAAGCTTCTTAAACATTTCAAGACATAGATTACAAGTAACTGTTTTTGAAAACTGGTTGGAAGGCTAGAGGAAAAGTAATGGGGACAGCTCTGGACTATTAATTTCAAGGTAAACTCCTGTAACTATCATCCAGGATGGAGAAATGACTGTTGCTGTTACCAGTGATGCTGCCACCAGCAAAAATTTAAAGCCACAAAACGTGAAGCTAGACACTGAATCATGGAGTCCAGATGCAGCAAACATGACAGAACTGGCCTGTGTACTTTTCCTGAAATGACTCCCAGAGTGCATGTGCCCACCCACATGTAATTAGCGTTCATCCTTTAGGATTCAGACTGAAAAGCACATCCACCATGAAACCTGTTCTGATCTCTCAGAGTTTGTTGTTTCTTGATTATGTTCTCACCGCATTTGTAAAAATTAAAATGTGTAAATTAGGCCAACTGGGAATGGACTGTGAATTATCTTCACCAAAATAAGGATATTCTTAGCACAGAGATCAAGCCATTTTTCTCTAGCTTAGTCAGTCTCCTACTAAAGCATATAGTAAGGCTTAGGTCTTCAAGAGGAAAGTAAAAACTTTTGCAAGAAATATCAGTGTCACAGTGAAAGAGTTCATTATATACAAACTGATTTTATTAGAGGCCAATAACTTTATTCACACCACCTTTTACTTCTTTTGCAGCTTTAATTTTTAATTTTAAAACATCTCCTGGATCCACTGGGTGACTAAGAATCTTCACATGCCCATTAGCTAAGGAAACTTCTATGCAGGACTCGAGTAAAATTGTTTGCTACTGCTATAAGAAATGCATATTTTTATAATCTATTCATTTGCTCTTTTTAGAACTGCTTACAAATAACATCATTCCAAAGAAAGATTTACACATAATTCCTACATCCTTCAGGCTGTTCTAGCATTAATCTTCTGATATCTAGCAAGATAAAAATGAACAGTTTGCTACATTACTCACATAAACTTTCTCTCCAGTGTGAATTGATACAGAATAAGGGATACGCTTTAACTGAAGGACTTTTTTATATTCATATTGCTTCTCTCCTGTGCATGTTCAATAAGAGATTCATATTGCCTAATGTCTTCCCGTATGCTACATATATAAGATTTTTCTCCTGTGTGGACTTATGTCGACTAAGGGATTAATACTGGCTAAAGGCTTTCCCACGTTTATTGCCTTTATGAAGGCAATAAACATTCTCTCTAAAGTGTGAACTGCGATAGACAGTAAGGCTTGCATCACTGCTAAAGACCTTCCCATATTCATTACATTCATAAGACTTTTCTCCAGTATACATTTTCAGGAAGGATCTATGGCTAAGTGTATTATGACAAATACTGCATTCATATAGTTTCTCTCTTCTATGATTTTTCACATGTAGAATGATTCATATGGCCTAAAGGCTTTTCCACATTTATTGCACTACTGGGTTTCTCTCCATTATGTATTCTCTGATGGGCAGTAAGATTTGAGCCTTTGCTAAAAGCTTTCCCACACTCACTACATTTATATGGCTTTTCTCCAGTATGAATTCTCTGATGTACAGTAAGGTTTGAACTACAGCTGAAGGTCTTCCCACATTTAATACATTCATAGGGCTTCTCTCCAGTATGAATTCTGTGATGCTGAAGCAAGGATGACCTATGACTGAATGCTTTCCCACATATACTGCATTCATAAGGTTTCAATCTAGTGTGATTTCTTACATGCATGTTCAGTGACTCTGGCTGGTTGAAGGATTTCCTGCATTTCTGACATTCAAAGGGCTTCTCTTCATTATGAATACTCTGATGCTGAATAAGAAATGATAAGCTGCTAAAGACCTTCAGACATTTGTTGCATTCAAACTGTTTCTCTACAGTGTGAATCCTTTGATGTCGAGTAAGGTGTGAGCTACAGCAAAAGGCTTTTCCACATTCACTACATTCGTAAGGTTTCTCTCCAGTGTGAATTTTCTGATGGTGAATGAGAGAGGACCTATGAATGAAGGCCTTCTCACACATTCGACACTCATAGAGTTTTTCTTGAGTATGAATTCTCAGATGTTCAATGAGATGTGATACACGACTGAATGACTTTCCACAGTTCATACATTCATACGGTTTCTCTCCAGTGTGAGTACTCTGGTGATTAGTAAGTGATGACACATGGCTAAACGCCTTCCCACATTCAATACATTTGTAAGGTTTCTCTCCACTGTGACTTATCTGATGTCGAGTTAGGGATGAGCCATGGCTAAATGTCTTCCCACATTCATGACATTCATACGGTTTCTCTCCTGTATGAATTCTCCAATGGCGATTAAGGATTGATTGCTTGCCAAAGGCTTTCCCACATTCATTGCATGTATACACTTTCTCTCTATCATAAGAATGGTTAAGGGTAAGAGATTTGCTCTGGCTGAAGGCTGCCACACTTTCTTTAGAATTCAAAAGTTTCTTTCCACCATCAATACAGTCATTTTTTATAACAGACCTTTTTGGTAAGCTCTTCTTAAATATATCGTGTTTATGCGATTTCCCGTCAGCAGAAATTCTCTGTGGTTCAGAAAGAATAGACTTTAAATGGAGGATGCTTCTAAATTTGTAAACACCTTCCCCAGTGGGACTTTCTCTAAAGGTGTGGGTCACAGGTCTGAAATGTTCTACCTGATTTTCAGGCTTCCCCTCAAACTTCTCTATAAATTCCCAGTCCTTGTTAAAATTTGAAAATTCATGACTCGGTTTTGTAATTTTTTCTATTATTACCGCTTGGGGTGAATCTTCATCATAAATATTCTCCTTCATTAATAATTCCTTGTTTTCCCATCTTGATTCCCAATCTGAAATATATCAAGAAAGCAAAACACTGCTTTTTCTGTACTTCTTAAAAAGAAACTTCTATGGAAGTATTAGAGAACTGGATGAAAAATAAAGTACATCTTTGTCCCCAGAAAGCACATAACTGACAATTCTCATGTACAATAATTTCTGAACAAAGCTCAAATGGAGCAGAAAACAGAGACAGCTCACAAAGAGAGGAACAGAGTGTAATAAGGGAAATGAGTTAAATAGAGGCAAACAGAATTCGGAAAAACAGTGAAATTTTAAGAAAAATAAAAAGCACAAGGTATTCTGGATTCCAAGCCAACGTTCTATTTTGTACCTACATTTATGTGAAAAGACCACATTGTGTCTCACAGCCTTGGTTCTCCAACCTTCAATTAATCTCAATTTACTGTCAGTTAGTATCCTTAGAATGCACAATTTATTTTCATAAGTTTATTTATTTTGAGAGGGGGGAGGTGCAGAGAGATGGAGAGCGAGAGTCCCCAGCAGGCTCAATGCTGAAGTCTAGAGCCCAACACGGGGCTTAATCCCACGAACCATGAGATCATAACCTGAGCCAAAATCAAGACCTGGATGCCCAACCAACTGAGCCACCCAGGCTCCCCAAAATGTACACTGCATTACACGGTTAATGATGAATAAAACAAATATTCTTTATACTTCAAAAAGATTTAGACTTTGTGTAGGCTCTGTGATAAACTCATATCATTCACTGGACATAAGAAAATATTGTCCTAGAAACTTTTTTATACATTCTTTACTTCCTCTATCACTCCACATGTCCACATTTGACCCTTGAAGCTCAGCCTTAGGGGAAAAGTCATTACCCATCTAACTAACAACCTTTCTTTGCCTAAAACCATTGGTATATTTTTCCTTACGTGGACTTAAAAGAATAATTTGCTTTATATTGTTGCAAATAAAATAACAATTTGAATTATTATGATGATAAAAACCTCCATTTTTTATTAGATAACATAAGTAATACAGAAAGATAATAACCTGGGATGGAGGAATGGCTGTTTTAAAATCTAAGCTAAGGATCTTTCATTTGTTACCTTTAGGATCTCTGAAGAGAGTACCCCTAAAATATCCGAAAATGCCTTCAAACTTCCAACAAGCATGTTTAACAAAGGCTTCTTTTGCCTGATTCCCCATGACTTATCTGGAAACATACCTTCTGACAGTTTTTTCTCCACCATCCAAGGTTCTTTCCCATCCTCCAATAAACTGATCACATATGGCTTAGGTATGGAAAGACCTGCTTACAGGAAAAATACAGAACCTGTTTAAACTGTGGTCCTCATGGAGGAGAGGCCATCATCAGAAAAGGAACCAAAAGAAGTTTCACTGAAACGGGAAGATAAGCTTCAGGCAGGGCACAACAGACCTCTACACATCCCAGGGAATCTGAAACAAAATTTCAGCCGTTTACTCTCCTGAGTACTTCCGAGTACTTTCTGAGTACTTCCAGTACTTCCAAGTAACAGAAGATCTCCCCAATGGGGTGGAAAGGCAGATATGCTTACCTAGAGAAACCAGGTTCTCGTAATTCTGGACCATCACATCCTTGTATAAATCCCTCTGAGCAGAATCGAGCCATCCCCACTCTTCATGAGAGAAGTCTATGGCCACATCACTAAATGTCACCTGAAATAGCAAACATATTTAGGCTCAGTCATAGCCAGGGCCACTTCTGTCGCTGCTTAAGGGACAAAATTATCCTGGTTGTAGAAGAAAGGGAACAAGATTCAATAGTGATGGCAATGATCAGGGATCTGATCTAAGTTACATGGTAATTGTATAATTATGTGTTTGGCACTGTTTTACAATAGGGGTAAGAGACATATATAAGAGCTTTGCTTCAGAAGAGTTCATTCTGTCAAAGGGAAAAATATTCTAACATTTTTAAAATCAGCATTCAACATTTGACAGCATATGGTCAAGGGCTTAGTTGTGTTTTTTTACAGGTTACACGTCAGGTAAACAAAAAATGATCCAATAAGCTTCAAAAGAATGATCCAGTATGTTCAGAGAAAAGACATCTTTATATTAAAGACACATACATAACGAATTTATGAACAAAAACCATTTATGGTATATAATTAAACTCTGTACTGATAATCTATTAATTAAAATAATGTGAGACCTCTGGGCATGAAGACTGAAGAATAGTTTTGCGCCATAGGCAGTCCTTGAATTGGCCTTTAAAGTATAGGCAAAGAGGGGTGCCTGGGTGGCTCAGTCAGTTAAGCATCTGACTTCGGCTCAGGTCATGATCTCGCAGTTCGTGGGTTCAAGTCCCATGTCACACTCTGTGCTGAAAGCTCAGAGCCTGGAGCCTGTTTTGGATTCTGTGTCTCCCTCTCTCTCTGCTCCTCCCCAACTTGTGCTCTCTCTCTCTCAAAAATAAACAAACATTAAAAAAAAAACTTAAAAAAATACAAACGTTGAAAAGTACAAAGAATTAGAGAACGCATTTTAAGGAAAATATTCTAAGGATATAGTACCCATTCATGATATTACTTAAAACAGCAAAACTTTAGAAAAAGCTTAAATGTTCAGTAAAGCTTTCTTGTTAGTCAAACTATAGTATGTGCAAAAATGTATGCATTTAAAGTGGTATTATTATTATCCTTCATTGGTGACATGGACTTGTTTGGCTGTCATAAATATTTCATTCTGTGTGGCTGATTCAATATTCTATTACTTTATTTGGACATTTGGCCTGTATATTCATTAGTGATACTGGTCTTTGGTTTTATTTATTTATTTATCTAAGTGTTTTTCTTTATTTTGAGAGAAAGGGAGGGGTGGGGCAAAGAGAGAAGGAAAGAGAGAATCACAAGTGGGCTCACACTGGCAGTGGGGAGCCCGTTGCAGGGCCGGAACCCACTAACCACAAAACCATGACCGAAGCTGAAACCAAGAGTCCGATGCTTAACCAACTGAGCCACCCACTGAGCCACCCACACACCCCACTGGTCTTCGTTTTTGTTTTTTTTTTAATATTTTTATTTATTTCTAGGAGAGAGAGAGAGAGACAGCATGAGCAGGGGAGGGTCAGAGAGAGGGGAGACACAGACTCTGAAACAGGCTCCAGGCTCTGAGCTGGCAGTCAGCACAGAGCCCGATGCAGGGCTCGAACCCACGAACCGCGAGATCATGACCTAAGCGAAAGCCGGACGCTTAACCGACTAAGCCACCCAGGCGCCCCATGGTCTTCGGTTTTAAGAGGGGCTTTCCCTTTGTCAGGTGTCGGGAAAACAGTTAAAAATCAAATCTGCCAAGCAGAAAATCCTCTCCACAATGTAGAAAAGAGAACAGTTTTACTACTGAACAAGCATTAACAGCAGAACTGTAACACACTTCACAGGCAATCACTAATGAGATTACAAGGAAAGAAATCTCACCCTTTTATAAAGCCAGGCGTGTGCAGTCTATTACATACATGTTTTCAAAAGAAATGAGAAACTTGTCCTCAAGCAAGAGGACTTGACAGCATCAGTTGCTGCATACGGTTCATCCTAAAGTTGCCTTGGAACTGTGGTCACTGCTTTTACCCCAAGAAAAATAAAACTCCTATCTAACAAGCAGGTAGTAAGAACTTGGAGCCGGGAGCCTAGGCTAAACTCCCACACAGACATGGAGATAGAGGTACACTGTCCTTCATGTTTTCATTTCAAAGGGATGGCTGCAAGGCCTGAAGAAAGACTATCACCCTGAAAAACTGACAGAGGCTTATTTAGCTTTGAAAAAGATCCACGACTCAAAAGTATACAGCCAACTAATCTTTGACAAAGCAGGAAAGAATATCCAATGGAAAAAAGACAGCCTTTTAAACAGATGGTGTTGGGAGAACTGGACAGCAACATGCAGAAGAATGAAAATACATAATTTTCTCACACCATGCACAAAAGTAAACTCAAAATGGATAAAGGATCTGAAAGTGAGACAGGAAACGATCAACACCCTAGAGGAGAAAGCAGGAAACAACCTCCTTGACCTCCACCGCCACATCCCCAAAAGCAAGGGAATCAAGAGCAAAAATAAACGATTGGGACCTCATCAAGATTAAAAGCTTCTGCACAGCAAAGGAAACAACCCAGAAAATTAATAGGCAACCAACGGAATGGGAAAAGATAGTTGCAAATGACGTATCAGATAAAGGGTTAATATCAAGAATCTATAAGGAACTCACCAAACTACACACCCGAAAAACAAACAACCCAGTGAAGACATGGGCAGAAGACATGAACAGACACTTCTCCGAGGACATCCAGATGGCCAACAGACACATGAAACGATGCTCAGCATCCCTCCTCATCAGGGAAATACAAATCAAAACCACAGTGAGATACCACCTCACGCCAGTCAGGGGGGCTAAAATGAGCAAATCAAAGAACTCTAGATGCTGACGAGGATGTGGAGAAACGGGCACCCTCCTACACTGTTGATGGGAATGTAAACTGGTACAGCCCCTCTGGAAAACAGTGTGGAGGTTCCTCAGGAAACTAACAATAGAACTCCCCTATGACCCAGCAATAGCACTGCTAGGAATTTACCCAAGGGATACAGGAGTGCTGATGCATAGGGGCACATGTATCCCAATGTTCATAACAGCACTCTGCACAATAGCTAAAACATGGAAAGAGCCTAAGTGTCCATCGACAGATGAATGGATCAAGAAGATGTGGTTTATCTATACCATGGAATACTACATGGCAATGAGAAACAATGAAATCTGGCCACGTGTAGCAACATGGATGGACCTTGAGGGTGTTATGCTGAGCGAAATAAGTCAGGCAGAGAAGGACAAATATCATATGTGTGCACGTATAGGAGGATTAGGAGGAACTTGATGGAGGAACAAGGGGGAGAAGAAGGGAGGAAATGGTGGGGGAAAGGGAGAGAGGCAAACCATGAGAGACTCTTGAATGCTGACAAAAACTGAGGACTGATGGATGTGGGGGGGAGGGTGGTGATGGGCATAGAGGAGGGCACTTGTGGGGATGAGCACTGGGTGCTATGTGGAAACTAATTTGACAATAAACTATTTGTAAAAAAATAATAATAAACATATTATCTTAGAAAGAAAAGAAAAAAAGAAAAAAGAAAAAGATCCACAAACAGAGCAAAGGAACAGAGAAAGGATTTACAGTTACAGGTTTTTCTCAAAGGAAAAAAGGAAGGCGGGGAGGATCTCTTTTCTCTTTTCACTTGGGCACCAGGGAAAATTCCTCTTTCCTTTTGTTTAATTTTTTTAAATATTTATTCATTGTCACGAGAGAGACAGAACATGAGTGGGGGAGGGGCAGAGACAGAGAGGGAGACACAGAATCTGAAACAGGCTCCAGGCTCTGAGCCCAATGCAGGGCTCAAACTCGGAAACGGTGAGATCATGACCTGCGCCGAAGTCGGACGCTTAACCGACTGAGACACCCAGGAGCCCCTCCTTTTTCCATTTGTATTTACTCTTACCCAGGTATTAAGGTTATGCTAGCCTTATATGAACTTCCTGTCTCTTCCAACTTTTTACAATGATTTTAAATGATTGGCTTTTACACCATTTGATAAACAAAATTAAAAATTCAATACTAAATGAATGCATAAAACACTATATTTTATTCCACCAATGCAAAGATATTTCATAGGTTTTGAACACATA
This sequence comes from Proteles cristata cristata, assembly GCA_017311185.1. Classification (NCBI taxonomy): domain Eukaryota; kingdom Metazoa; phylum Chordata; class Mammalia; order Carnivora; family Hyaenidae; genus Proteles; species Proteles cristata. The sequence goes on from JAESUZ010005078.1 coordinate 74,158, forward strand.
TTAATGAACGTCACTGTGTTAAAAGTCTAAAAAAAGAACCACGTAATCTCATTAATAGATACCCTTTGTTCTTTCTTTAGATCAGGATTTTTCAACCATGGCACTAATGACATTTTAGGCTGGATAACTGTTGTGGGAGCTGTTCTGTGCATTGTAGAGTGTTTAGTTAGTAGCATCCTTAGCCTCTGGCCATTAGATACTAGTAGCAATTCCCCTCTGCCCCCAGGGCTGTGACAACCGAAAAGGTCTCCAGACATTATCAAATGTCCCCTATGGGTAGGGCTAAAGGGGACAAAATCACCTGTTTGAGAACCACTTTAGAACATTTTTAGTCCTTGAAAGACTCTTAGCCCTATCTATCAATGCTCAAGATGTTCCGTTTGTTCTAACTTTACTTCCATCTCTGCCTCCCTGGTACCATGGGTCACCAAAACTAGCTCCAGCCTTGCTTCTCCAGGGATGCTTCAACTCTTCCTTCCCCTTCAGTTGCCTGGGCAGCCTGGGATGCTCATTCATCCGTGTTCCCAGAAGAACTTAGGATATTATTTTCAGCACCTATCTTGATATCTTATGCTTTCTTACTTTTCTACCAGTCCTGTACTGGCTCAATACAGTAGCCACTAGCCATGTCTGGCTATGTATGTTTAAATCAATAAAAATTAAATAAAATTTAAAATTCAGTTCCTGAGTCACTTTAGTCACAGTTCAAGTACTCAATAGTCATATGGGGCTAGTGGCTCTATACTGGATGGCACACATAAAGAACATTTCCAACACCACTGTAGAAAGTTCTTTGAGGGGGCACCTGGGTGGCTCAGTCGGTTAAGCACCCAACTCTTGATTCTGGCTCAGGTCATGATCTCATGGTTCGGGAGTCTGAGCCCCACTTTGGACTCCATGCTGACAGTGCAGAGCCTGCTTGGTACTTGCTCTCTCTCCTTCGCTTTCTGCCCTTCTTGTGCTCACTGTCTAAATAAGTAAAACAAACTTAAAAAAGAAAGAGAGCAAGCAAGAAAGTTCTTTTAGATCACGAAGTCCTGTGTGTCAGTGAATGCTCAAATCTATGTAAGATTCTTCCTAACAGATACTTCACAAGCATTTACAAAATGTACCAATGAATGATTTTGGCAACTACTTCACTTTAGCTTTTACTTAAAAAAAAAGATAGTTTTTTCCCCTAGTTATCTAATATCCCCAGGAAAACAGACTCTGCCCAACATGCACATATGCCACTAACACCTTCTGTGCAGGCTTCACCTTCCACCTGATGATCCTACCATTTTTTTTAAAGCTCATTCACTCAACAATGATTTACTAATGTTCTGTGTAAAGCTGTTTGTGTGACTTGTTATGCATTTCCGCCTGGAGCCACACATGCACAATCATGGGGGCTCAGTTGGCTTGTACTCCGTATCTGGCCTCAGGATCAAAACTGGCCCTTCTGTTCCTGACACCAAGAGGGATTAGTGTGCCTCCCATTCCTCCTTGAGCCAGACCAGGCTGGTCCCCTGGAATGCAGCAGGGAGGGAAAAGGAATATACAGACGCCAGGCTCCTGGGCATGAGATACAGTAAGAGAAGCAGGAAAAAAAGAGAAACAGCTTGCTCAGCACTGCACTTAGGCAAACTTAATTAATGACAACCATAAATCACACAAGGGTAGTGTGTGTGTGTGTGTGTGTGTGTGTGTGTGTGTGTACACACTGCCCTGGGACAACAGCTACTTGGAAGTCCCATCCAAGGGAAGGATGTTCCTTCCAGGACCCTGGGACTCCAATTGGGCTGATCATGCAGGGGTTTCCGCAGCCAGAAGGTCAGATGTTTTAAGCACCTGATTTGCTGTTTTATCCCTCCTCTGTTCCTCTCTATACTTCTCTCCCTCTTTATGTTTACTCTAATTGCTTATTCCTTATACTCCCATTCCCTTATAATTAATAAAGTCTTCCTCAACGAAACCGAAAGTGCGGCTATTGTGATATCTTATTATTTAGAACCAAGCACGTTTTGTGCCAGATGCTGCTCTGGGTCCTGAAAACAGTCAACAAGACTGGGAGAAAAAATCCCTCCCAGAGGGAATAGATGAACAATGAGCACATGCACTTACTGGACAGCGTGTTACCTAGTGAGTAATAATCACTTTGGAAAACAACAAAGCAGTGAAGAGGAGTAGAAGTGATTGTTAAACAAGGTGACTGCGGGTGTCTAGGGAAGCTTAACTGACTGCGGGTGTCTAGGGAAGCTTAACTGAGAAAGTAACCACTGAGCAAAGATATGAGGGAGGTAAGAATGCAAGCCTCTACATATTCTGGGGAAAGAATATTCCAAGCAGATGGTACAGCAATTTCCAAGGGAGCCAACGTGGCTAGAGCTCACGGGAACAAGAAGACAGAGTAGTAAGATGAGATCAGACAGCTAAAAGCCCAATTACACAAAGCATTTTGGTTTCTTTTTTTCTTTTCCTTTTTTTTTTTTTTTGAGAGAGAGAGCATGCAAGAGGCCAGAGCACGCAAGAAGCCAGCAGGGGAGGAACAGAGGGAGAGGGAAAGGGAGACCCTTAGGCTCTTAGGATCCAGCAAGGATCCCCCTGATGCAAGGCTCGATCTCACAAATGTGAGATCATGACCTGAGCCGAAATCAAGAGTTAACCAACTGAGCCACCTAAATGCCCCTGCACAAAGCATTTTAAGTCACTGTAGAACTCTGACTTCTGACTTAGGGTTACTGAAGAGTTTTAAGCTGAGGAATGACTGGATGGTGGCAGTGGTGGTGGTGGTGATGTTGTAACCACTGGTGAGATCCTGGAGATAACTGGTAGGCATTTTAGATTCAACTAGAGCATCTGAATGTAAGTTACAAGAGAAAGGAAAGAATCAAAGATGACTCCAAACATCTCTTGATTTGAACAACTTACCATTAACTGAGACCACATAATGTTGCTTTGACAACCATAAAGCAAATAACCTAAAATTCTAAACTTGAATTCTGAATTGTAATTAAAAAAGAAAAAAGGTTTTGCTCAAGCTCTACAGAGGCTTCATGCAGAAAAAATGGCAGAAGAGCAGCACTGAGAGGAGACAGTTCTTTGGGAGTTCTGTGGGCTCCATCCTTTGGTATAATGAAAGGAATCATAGATCCAGTCCCTAAGTGGACTTTGTCAGGTAGGAACTGGTAAGAGAAGCAAAGCAAACATTCAAGAGTTCTGTTAAGGTGTTTCAGGAAGATGCGAGGACCTTACCGACTTACCTGCAACATGACTTTGCAATTTCCAATAGTCAACACAGTCCTCTTTCAAGGCTTTTGTCTTAGAGAATAGTCCTGAGAAGGCAGATCAAGAACACAAAAAAGAAGCCATGAAAAATGAGGCTTATCTTGCAGTTCTGTAACCCACTTGCAAGGAAAAGTACACTGGGGATCACTTTGTAGGACTCCATTTTTTCCCTGAACTAGCAAAGTGCTCCTTAGTACGAAGTAATCATTCACCAGGTGCCAACGGCGTGTAAATCTACTGTGTATATATATATATATACATATATATATATACACACACACACTATACATATGTATATAAGTATATATTTTATACACACACACACACACACACACACACACGAGACTCACAAAACCGTAATCATGTTAAGAGCTCGCTCAATCTTCACAACTATGCACGGAGGACATTCACATTATTCCATATTTCTTTTCTAAAGGGTGAGAAAACTGAAACTCCGCGATATTGAACCAATCTGTTGATGGCTGCACAAGTGAACAGCGTCAGTTTCATGACCGGATTAGCTAAAACCCACTGCGGATGGGGTTTTCTTTCAATGCGTACCCTGCACTCACTCTGCCCATTTCCTTGTCGCAACAACTCTAGGAGGTAAGCGACACCCCTTTTACAGAGAGGCCGAGGAAGCTAAGGCCCGGCCGGTGCTCACACCGCGGGGTAGACTCGGCACCAGCGTGCCCGGCGCGCCGCTGCCCTGCCGGGACTCACACTTGCCTGAGTTCCGGGGGGCCCTCCCTCGCCCCCGAGGCCCGGGCCGGGCGGTCCGGAGCCTGCACTTCTGCCGACCACGGCCGCCGCCGTCACAAGAACTGCACTATGCCTGGAGAATTCTGCCGCCTGCCCGACGCTACCGCGGGGTGGACGGAGGACGGAATCCAAGCCAGCCCGGCATTTCCCAGATGCCTCCGCGCCGAAGGCCAAGTAACCTGCGCCTCGGACGCCCCCACCGCCCCGGTAAAACCACACTTCCCAGAAGGCTGCGCGGCCGCGCGTGCTCCCGGCGCCAGAAGAAAAAAATGGCTGCGCTCTCTGAGGAACGTCCCTCCGGATGGGTCTCGTCGCAGAGCTGCTCCACCGGGACGCGCACACGAAGTATCCAGAGGACAACAGGACCGCTTTCTGCTTGCTTCTTAAGCACAATGGCGCCCGAACCACGAAACTACACTTGCCAGAAAAATCAGGCGGCCGCGAAAGGTCTTCCGGGTCGCCGGTCTGTTCGCGCGTATGTCCTCCTGCCGGGACGTGGGCCGCCCTTGCTTGGTGCCGACTGAGAGCTGGTCTCTGCCAGCTGAAGGTCTCCTCTCCTGCAAAACCGTGGGCCACGCTGGTCAGCACGTAAGGGCCTTGAGTGTTCGGCGTCCGTTTGCCCAGCACCGTAGTTCCATAAAATGCCCTTCAAGTGGCCAGGCTTTCATGGCAACAGTTGTCAGCGGACAGCCGGCACTTCCCGGAAATGTGTGCAGTCGCGTCGTGGCTGTGACACGGACTGCCGCCGTCACGTGTTCTGGTCCTCGAAGGACTCAGAAATGGCGGACTCGAGTGAGCGCTTTAAGGAAAACGACCTTCACTCCTCCGGCCACTGGTAGCGCCTGACCCACCTCTGTCTCCAGAAGAGCTGACCTCGCCCCACCCGCCGGCCCAAACGCGCACTACCTGCAGCTGTTCATTGGCCAAAGCAGCGGACTGCGGGTGTGTCTTTGGGTTTATCCTTTATTACTTTTTTCAATTTATAATTGTTCGTTTTAATTGTACTTATTTTTAAATTATAAATAGTGTGACCATGAATTTTCTTGTATATGTCAAGTACTTACGTGCATCAGATTCATCAGACAATGGCTCCACCTTGGTATGTATCTTGTGGGTGTGGTGTTTAATTCCTGTGGCAAAAGTAGTTTGTAAAAAAACTGTGACACCACCTAGATTCTTCTTAAGGCTTACAATCGGAGCAGCAGGGTGACTCAGTCGTTGTGTTGGACTTCTGCTCGGGCTATGATCTCATGGTTTGTGGGTTCGAGTCCCGCATTGGGCTCTGTGCTAACAGCTAGAAGCCTGGAACCGGTTTCAGATTTTGTGTCCCTCCCTCTGCACCTCCCCTGGTCACATTCTGTCTCTCTCTGTCTCTAAAAAAAATTTTAAGGCTTACAATATTTAACAAGAAAATATTTGCCAATACAAAGTATATTCCCATCCACATCTTTATTATATAATGGCAATTGTATTACGAAATTGTACCAATTTGCACTCCCAGCATGGTTATAGTTATTTTGGTTGCCAGCTATTACTGCCAGCACTTGATTTTTTGAAATTTTCAAATTTTGCCAGTATGCTAAGTGTGAAATTGTGACACAATGTGGCTTAAATTTGCATATCTTTTATTGTGAATAAGTTTGAGAATCTTTTCATGTATCTATTGGCTTTAATATTTCCTTCTTTGAGAATTGCACATCTTTTGGTCAATGTTCTTTTAGAGCAAAGGCCTTTTTGATGTTAAAGTACATACCCTGCTACCCAGCAGTTGCACTACTAGGTATTTGTCCAAGGAATACAGGTGTGCCGTTTTAGAGGGGCACATGCACCCCAATGTTTATAGCAGTGCTATTGACAATAGCCAAAGTATGGAAAGAGCCCAAATGTCCACTGACAGATGAATGGATAAAGAAGATGTGGTATGTGTATATATATGTATATATGAGGGGTATTACTCATCACTCAAAAAGAATGAAATCTTGCCATTTGCAGCAACGTGGGTGGAACTAGAGGGTATTGTGCTAGGTAAAATTAGTCAGAAAAGGACAAATATATGACTTCACTCATATGAGGAATTTAAGATACAAAACAGATGAACATAAAGGAAGGGAAACAAAAATAATTTAAAAACAGGGAGGGGACAAAACATGAGACTCTTAAATATAGAGAACAGAGGGTTGGTGAAGGGGTTGTGGGGGGAAGGGGATGGGTTAAATGGGTGAGGGGCATTAAGGAATCTACTCCTGAAATCATTGTTGCACTGTATCCTAATTTGGATGTAAATTTAAAAATACAAGTTACATAGAAAAACGTGTTTTTTTTAAGTTTATTTATTTACAGAGAGAGAGAGAGCAAGTGAGGGAGAGGCAGAGAGAGAACCAAGCAAGCTCCCTGCTTAGTTGACACAGGACTCAATCCCACAACTGTGAGATCATGACCAGGGCTGGAACCAAGAGGACACTCAACCAACTGAGCCATCCAGGTGCCCCAGAAAAATGTAAGATTTTAAAGATGAAGTGTGGAGGGGCGCCTGGGTGGCTTAGTTGGTTAAGCATCCGACTTTCGCTTAGGTCATGATCTCGCGGTTCGTGGGTTCGAGCCCGGTGTCGGGCTCTGTGCTGACTGCCAGCTCGGAGCCTGGAGCCTGTTTCAGTCTGTGACTCCCTATCTCTCTGACCCTCCCCTGCTCACGCTGTCTCTCTCTCTCTCCTAGAAATAAATAAAACATTAAAAAAAAAAGGTGAAGTGTGGAGACTAGGAGAGTTTTTCCTCCATAGAATTCTGGAGTTTGGAACTGGATTCAGTAACCAAATGTGTTTTCTAAAGTTTCTGCATGGTTGATAGTGTGAAATTCTTTGATTTTTCTCCTGCTTGGGATTTGTTGAGCATCTGTGAAGTGGCATCTTCCTGTGCTCAGCAGTCTTCTCCTCCCTTCATTGTTGCTTCTTCCCCACTCTTTACTTTTGTGAACGCCAGTTGGTAGCTCTTTCTGCTTTATCCTTCATGAGTCTTAAATAGCTGTCTGTAATTTCCGTCTGTCAGCGTCTGTATTGCGTTCTGGATCCTTTATTCTGATCTATCTCCTATTCGTAATTCCCTTTCCAGGGAATTTTTTTTAATTTCAGTTTTTAAAATACTTGTGGTAACATAGTAGACACAGTTAACTCATAATATGCATATGATAATACCATTAACAAGATTTTACGAATTTCCTTGTAAATTTATTTTTTTTAATTTGTCACTCAATTTGCTTTGTTTTTCTGTTTTGTTTTGCTTATTTGGTTGGTCACTCTGTCCTTGAAAAGAGATGTTATGGGGCTTCTCAATATCCTTGTATGAAAGTACCTTTCTTTTCTAGAGATTACATAACTTTATTTTTGGACAAATTCTGTGATTACTACCAGTTTGCAACCACTGTAAACTACATTTAGACATAAAGTCCGTGCTTGGTCCATCCAGTAAATCTTACATACAGATTATTCATTGTTGCTGCTTTGTCTCATAACCTTCCTGGGAGAATTATGAAGTCTTCCCATTATGAGTCTTCAGATATTTGGCACATAAATTAAGTGGGGGTGAAGGGAGTGGCTAACCTTAAAAAACTAGATGGGGCTGGAGCAAAGGTGAGAAGTTTAAATAGAAGGTTAGTCCTTTTGTTTCAATAGCTTTTTATGTCCAGCTGTTAAAGAACTTGCTTCAAAGCTGAAACCTAACATGTGAGCGCTCTAGAAAGGATAGAGCCACTCTGATTAGTAGAGAATAAAGAGAAATCTAGGGGTAGGTGGAGTGGAAACTCACAAGCATAATAAGTAAGCTGGTTTTAAATACGCCAGTAAGGAGATAGGAAAGCACATGCCATACTGAACCCACTCCTTCCACTATCCCTGCCTTCTTTTTTCTGTTAGGCACTATTTACAGTAAATGATTTTGCTGTTAAAAATTAACTGGTCAACGGGAAATTTTACTATATGAATTTAGGAGAAGAGAAGCCGGTTCATATTGATTCTGAAACTGTCCCAAGACTCATGTCAATAAGTAAGTTTGGAACGCTAGCTTCCCAAGACATCAAAAAATCATCTATTTTTACCATAAGGAGAGATTCCTGCCGAGACCTCTGGTAGAGATCTTTATCCTTGTTACTGGCTCGTCCTTCATCTATCACTTTGTAATAAGCCTATGCGTTACACGATAGGCCAAAGTTTTGAATCCAAAAGTCTAGTTCTGTCACTGATTTGAAGACCTATCCATTCCCAATCTGGCCCAGACCTGACCCCAGAATGCCCAGTGTAGAGCCTGTGCAGAGCCTCCAACAAAACCTTCATGTTCTCTCCTTCCATCCTTGAGGAACTCTGACATCCTACGTCCCTGATTATTTAGATGACAAGTATTAGGTTCACATTAGACTAAAGGGTGAACTCAGTGGGAAGTGTCAGGTGTGCATGTTTGACCAATAGTGTATAGCCATTGCTATGGTAGGTTGGCCAGGTTCTAAGGGCTGGTGTCAAGAGCCCTGTTTGTGGGGGCACCTGGGTGGTTCAGTTAAGTGTACGACTTTAGCTCAGGTGGTGATCTCACAGTTCATGACATTGAGCCCCGCATTGGGCTCTGCACTGACAGCATGGAGTCTGCTTAGGATTCTCTCTGCCCTTCCCCATGCTCACTCATTCTCTCTCTGTCTCTCTCTCTCAGAATAAATGAATAAACATTAAAAAAAAAAAAAAGAAATCTTAGTACTCACATGTAACAAGGGGCCAGATAGAACTCCATGATTTCTTACCTATCTTTTTCTTCATGTATTCGCTCATTGTTACAAGCCCTGCTAAATTTCTCTAAGTATTTAACCCTACCTCCTTGAAATATTGGGGTGAGGGGTAGCTTTCTATTGCCCAAGGCCATCTAATGCTAATAATTATGAATTCCACTCATACACTAGAGATGTTATTCTAAATGAACATACCGTTATTAAAACTGAATACTTAATGATTAAGAGAAATTTGACCATGCCTATCATAAGCAGGTGATGAAAGAATATATTTAGCACAACTAGGTCTCATCCTAAACTTGGATTCTGTTTTAAAAAATAGAAGACTTTCTGAACTCTATGCAAATTGGGGAACTTAAAATTTCAGATTGCAGGCAAGTTGGACAGAATCTACTTATTACAACCACAAAATTCAATTCCTTCAGCATGGAAAAAACTTCTTGTCCTCTAGCAAGAAATGTAACATAACCCCTTAGAACAAAAGTCAAAACGTGTCATAAAGTAAAATAACTCAAGATCACTATTAGAGGAACTTCAATTGGGGGGGGGGGGCTATCAATCTTTTGTAGATATCCTAAATAGTAATCTATTTAATATATTTTAAGATTTACAGTACATGTGTCCTTTGACCTAGGAACATACTACCAGGAATCTACTAAAAGGAACTAATGGCCTATTACACAAGGAATAAGAACGTATGGGGCTGGGAAGATGGGGGAGCATGAGGAATCTAAGTGCACCTCATCCCACAGATACAACTAGATAACACAATAGTGTAAATAACTAGAGGGTGATCTGAAGACTAGCTGAACAAACTCCACAACCAAAGGTAGAAAAGAGGCCACAACAAAGAAGGTAGGAAGTGTGAAGATGTGGTTGAGAGCAAAGCTGTCTATGTGGAGAGGGAGCCGGCAGCACTGAGAAAGGTGAAAAACAGACATCCATGCCAGGGAGCCCCCAAACAGTGAGGATGAACAAGCAGAGCCCACAACAGGCAGAGAGTCGTGCAGATGACTGCATTGAAAGGAAAAATGACTCCAACGCAATGGCAGGGTGGAAGCAACACCCATAGGATGTTCTCCTGAAATGCCAGGTTCTAAACAGGGTGCACTGCATTGCAGGGCGCTCCAGGACCTCTTCTTCATAAAGTCCCTACTTCCCAAAGAAGACTTCCAGATGGCTAACAGACACCTGAAAAGATGTTCAACATCCCTCATCATCAAGGAAACACAAATCAAAACCATGATGAGATACCACCTCACCCTGTCAGAATGGCTAAAATTAACAACAAAAGAAACGAAAGGTGTGGCAAGGATGTGGACAAAGGGGGCCCACTTGACTGTTGGTGGAAATGCAAACTGGTACAGCCACTCTGCAGAACAGTGTGGAGGTTCCTCAAAAAGTTAAACTACCCTACCACCCAGCAATTGCACTACCAAGTATTTACCCAAAGGATACAAAAATACAGACTCAAAGAGATACATGCACCCTGATGTTTATAGCAGCATTATCAACAATAGCCAAACTATGGAGAGAGCCCAAATATCCATTGACTGATGAATGGATGAAGAAGATATAGTATATATGTGCAGTGGAATATTACTCAGCAATCAAAAATAATGAAATTTTTGCCATTTGCAACGACAAGGATGGAGCTAGAGTATATTAAACTAAGTGAAATAAGTCAGTCAGAGAAAGACAAATACCATATTATTTCAGTCATGTGGAATTTAAGAAACAAAACAGATGAACATATGGGAGGGGGGAAGAGAAGAGAGGGAAATCACAAGAGACTCTTAACAATAGAGAACAAACAGGGTTGATGGAGGGAGGTGGGGGGGATGGGCTTGATAGATGATGGGTATTAAGGAGGGCACTTGTTATGATGAGCAGTGAGTGTCGTATGTAAGTGATGAATCACTGAATCCTACTCCTGAAACCAATACTGCACTGTATGTTAACTAGAATTTGAATAAAAATTCAAAAAGAAAAAAAAAAGTACACAGCCATTTCAAAGGAAAACAATAAAAGCATAGAAAAACGTGGAACAGGTTTATGTAACAGATGAAAACAAACGAAAAAAAGGCAGGATAGAAATAGTTTCTGCCCAGATTGTGACTACATGAAATATGTTTGAATAAAAACAAGGATGGAAGTTTAATTAATTAACTGGTTAATCAGTTAAAATAAAAATCTTCTGCACAGGAAAAAAATTAACATGAAAAGACAACTTATGGAATGGAAGAAAATATTTGTAAACCATCTCTCTGATAAGGGGTTAGTATCTAAAATATATAAATAACTCATACAACTCAATACTTTTAAAACCCTATTTTTAAAAAAGCAGAGAAAATGAATAGGCACTCTTCCAAAGAAGACATACAGATGGCCAATAGGCACATGAAAATGTGCTTGACATTGCTAATCATATATACATACATACACACACACACACACACACTGAATACTTTTCAGGCAGAGAAAGAAGGGAAACCTGTCATTTGTGACAACTTGGATGACACTTGAGGGCATTACACTAAGTGAAATGTTAGACTGAGACAAATACTATATACATTCATTTATATGTGGAATTTTAAAAAAGCCAAACTCAGAAAAACAGAAAGTACAGTAGAGCTAATCAGATCCTGGAGGTGGAGAAAATCAGAAGCATTCATCAAAGGATACAAACTGAAATTATAAAATTAAGTTCTAGGGATTTAATGTACAACGTGGTGATTATAACTAATAATACTATATTACATACTTGAAAATGGAATGTCTTAAATATTCTCATCACACAAAAGAAATAGTAATTATATAATGGGATGTAGGTGTTAGGTAATGTTATGGTGGTGATCATTTTGTAATATATAAATGTATCAAAATAACACATTATACATCTTAAATTTACACAATGTTTTTTAAAAATTTTTATTTATTTCTGAGAGAGACAGTGTGAGCAGGGGAGGGTCAGAGAGAGAGGGAGACACAGAATCTGAAACAAGCTCCAGACTCTGAGCTAGCTGCCAGCACAGAGCCCGACACAGGGCTCGAACCCACAAACCGCCAGATCATGACCTGAGCCGACGTCGGACGCTCAACCGACTGAGCCACCCAGACGCCCCTTAAACTTACACAATGTTATATGTCAATTATATCTCCATAAATTGGAGAGGGGAGTGGAGAGAAGGAAATCATAAAAGCTGCCAGAGAAAAATGACGCATTACATATACTGGAGTAGTGTCATAAGAATGACATCTGAATTCTCATGAGAAATTATGGTGTATGGAAGACATCTCTAAAGCACTGTAAGGAAAAAAATCTATAAAGCAGCCTAATTTGGTTATTTGTATCTTCTCTTTCTTAATTCTGATCAATGTGGTTAGATGCTTATGAGTTTTATTGAAAAGCCAGATATGGAGTCTCATAAATTTCTTTATTATTTTACTGTTATATATTTGAGTGGCTTTTACTCTAGCCACTGTTATTTTTTTTTCTTCTGCTTACTTTGGATTTTGTTTGCTCTTCCTTTTCTAGTTTTCCAAGAGAGAGTCATTGATTTGAGATCTTTATTTTCTAATATTGGCATTTAGTGCTATAAATTTGCCCCTGAATGCTAGCAGTACCCCCACAAATCTTAATGAATGTTCTTTGATTTTCATTCAGAACAAAGTACATTCTAATTTCTCATTTGATTTCCTTTTTTACTTGTGGACTATTTAAGAGTATATGATTTAATTTCCCAATATGTGAACACTTGCCAAATATCTTTTGATTGTTGATTTCTAATTTAAACTCATTGTAGTCATAGAATAGAATTTGAATTATTTGAATGATGTTATGATTAGGTAATATGTCTTATAAATGTCAATCAGGTCACTTTCGTTATTGGTGTCATAATCTCCTCTATCCTCTTGATTTTTCTGTCCTAACAATAATTAAGAAATGATATAGTCTCTATAATTTTGGATTTGTCTACTTCTTTCATTTCTACTGTTTTTGTTTCATGTAATTTGTTTTTTTTTTTTATATATTTATTTTGAGTGAGAGAGAAAGGGGGTACGAATAGGGGAGAAGGGCAGAGAGGGAGGGAGAGAATCTCAAGGAGAGCTCCTGATTCAGGGCTCAATCTCACAAACTGTAAGATCATAACGTCACCTGAGCCTAAATCAAGAGTTGGATGTTTAACCAACTTAGCCACCCAGGCACCCTTCTTTGCTTCATATAATTTGAAGCCCTGCTATTAAGTGTAAAAATGTTTAGGATTGGTATATCCATCCTCTTGTTGAATTGACCCTTTTATCATTGTGAAATAATTTCTTTTATTCCTTATAACATTCTTTGCTTTGTGCAACGCCTGGGTGGCTCAGTCAGCTAAGCGTCTGGTTTCAGCTCAGGTCATGATCTCTCCTGCTTCGGATTCTGTATCTCTCTCTCTTTCTGACCCTCCCCTGCTCAGGCTGCCTCTCTCTCTCTCAGAAATAAATAAAACATTAAAAATATATATACTCTATCTGCTACAAATGTAGGAACTCTGGCTTTCTTTTTATTAGTGTTATCATATCTTTTCCCAACACTTTGTTTTTAGCCTATATATTTTGTCTTTACATTTAAAGTGGGTTTCCTATAAATTTACCCAAAGGATACAGGAGTGCTGATGCATAGGAGCACATGTAACGCAGTGTTCATAGGAGCACTCTCAACAATAGCTAAAACATGGAAAGAGCCTAAGTGGCCATCAATGGACGAATGGATCAAGAAGATGTGGTTTATATATACCATGGAATACTACATGGCAATGAGAAAGAATGAAATCTGGCCCATGTGTAGCAACATGGATGGACCTTGAGAGTGTTATGCTGAGTGAAGTAAGTCAGGCAGAGAAGGACAAATATCATATGTTTGCACGTATAGGAGGATTAGGAACTTAACGGAGGACCATGGGGGAGAAGAAGGGGGGAAATGGTGAGGGAAAGGGAGAGAGGCAAACCCTGAGAGACTCTTGAATGCTGAGAACAAACTGAGGACTGATGGGTTGGGGCGGGAGGGGGGAGATGGGCATGGAGGAGGGCACTTGTGGGGATGCGCACTGGGTGTTATATGGAAACCAACTTGACAATAAACTATTTGTAAAAAAATAAATAAATAAAGTTGTAAACTGCTATGTTGTATACCTGAAAACTAATGTAACATTGTGTGTCAACTCAAATTAAAAATACATATATTCTGAAAAAAAAAGTGGGTTTCCTATAGTCAGCAGCATGTATTGGAGTCTTTTTTATTCACTATAACAATTTCCATCTCTTAAAAAGAATTTTTAAACTATTTGTATTTGAAGTGATTACTGATATATTGGATTTATAACTATAACAGTGCTATTTATTTCCCATTTGTCCCATCTGTCCTTCTTCTGCCTAATTTTGAATTATTTTATTTATATATTTTGAGAGAGACAGAGACAGCTCAAGTGGGGGAGAGGCAGAGAGAGAAGGAGGGAAAGAATCCCAAGCAGGCTCCACATCATCAGCACAGAGCCTGATGCAGGACTCAGTTTCATGAATAGTGAGATCATGACCTGAGCTGAGATCCAGAGTCGAATGCTTAACTGACTGAGCCACTCAGGTGTCCCTTGAACTATTTTTACAATTCAATATTTTTTTATATATTCATTTATTTTTAGTGATTTTAAAGTGGTTGTATTTAATAGTATACATCTTTAACTTATCACACTCAACATTCAAGTAATAATGTCTCTTCACATCTGGTATAAAAAAAAAAACCCATAAGAACAGTAAGCATCCATTCTTCTCCTCTGGCATTTGTAGATTGTGCCATACATTTTATTTCTATATGCACTTTCAATCCCAATATAGATTGTTATCCTAGTCTTTTGTTTTAAAGAGCCAATTTTATTCCAAATAGAATTTTAATGTGAAAAAAAAAGTATCATAAAAGTATTATACTCTCGGGGCGCCTGAGTTGCTCAGTTAAGCATCTGACACTTGATTTTGGCTCAGGTCATGATCCCAATGTCGTGGGATCAAGCCCTTCATTCATCCACTGAGTGTGAAACCTGCTTAAGATTCTCTCTGTCCTTCTCCCCTACTTGCTCTGTCTCTATAGAACAATATTTAAAAAGTATTATACCCTCTGTATGTATATATAATATAAATTATATATATTATACATATATATAAATATACATACCTTTGGGAAGGTCTTTTTTGAGATTATAAAAATATTCTATAATTTTTTTCTAAGACTTATGGGATTTTTCTGTCTCTTTTTTTTATATGGAAATGCACTTTATTTTTTTATTTTTTTATTTTATAGTTTAATATCAATTTTTTCCCATGTAACACGCAGTGCTCATCCCAACAAGGGCCCTCCTCATGGCCATCACCCCTTTTCCCTTCTCCCCCACCCCTATCAACCTTCAGTTTGTTCCCAGTATTTAAGAGTCTCTTGGGGCGCCTGGGTGGCTTAGTCGGTTAAGCGTCCGACTTTCGCTTAGGTCATGATCTCGCGGTTCGTGGGTTCGAGCCCCGCGTCGGGCTCTGTGCTGACTGCCAGCTCAGAGCCTGGAGCCTATTTCAGAGTCTGTGTCTCCCTCTCTCTGACCCTCCCCTGCTCACGCTCTCTCTCTCTCTCTCCTAGAAATAAATAAAAAACATTAAAAATTAAAAAAAAAAAAGAGTCTCTTATGGTTTGCCTCCCTCCCTTTCCTTAACTATTTTTCCCCTTCCCCTCCCCCATGGTCCTCTCTTAAGTTTCTCCTGTTCCACATATGAGTGAAAACATATGGTACCTGTCCTTCTCTGCCTGACTTATTTCGCTCAGCATAACACCCTCAAGTTCCATCCATGTTGCTACACATGGCCAGATTTCATTCTTTCTCATTGCCATGTAGTATTCCATGGTATAGATAAACCACATCTTCTTGATCCATTCAGCAGTTGATGGACATTTAGGCTCTTTCCATGATTTGGCTATTGTTGAAAGTGCTGCTGTGAACATTGGGATACATGTGCCCCTATGCATCAGCACTCCTGTATCCCTCGGGTAAATTCCTAGCAGTGCCATTGCTGGGTTATAGGGGAGTTCTACTGTTAATTTTTTAGGAACCTCCACACTGTTTTCCAGAGAGAATGCACCAGGTTGCATTCCTACCAACAGTGTAGGAGGGTGCCCATTTCTCCACATCCTCACCAGTATGTAGAGTCCTCTGATTTGTTCATTTTAGCCACTCTGACTGGCGTGAGGTGGTATCTCAGTGTGGTTTTGATTTGTATTTCCCTGATGAGGAGGGGTGCTGAGCATCGTTTCATGTGTCTGTTGGCCATCTGGATGTCCTCTTTGGAGAAGTGTCTGTTCATGTCTTCTGCCTATTTCTTCACTGGATTATTTGTTTTTCAGGTGTGAAGTTTGGTGAGTTCCTTATAGATTTTGGATACTAGTTCTTTACCCGATATGTCATTTGCAACTATCTTTTCCCATTCCATCAGTTGCCTGTTAGTTTTATTGATTGTTTCCTTTGCCGTGCAACTTTTTATCTTGATGAGGTCCCAGTAGTTCATTTTTGCTCTTGATTCCTTTGCCTTTGGAGATGTGTCGAGTAAGAAATTGATGCAGTTGAGGTCAAAGAGGTTGTTTCCTGCTTTCTCCTCTAGAGTTTTGATGGTTTCCTGACTCACATTTAGGTCCTTCATCCATTTTGAATTTATTTTTGTCTATGGTGTAAGAAAGTGGTCTAGTTTCATTCTTCTGCATGTTGCTGTCTAGTTCTCCCAGCACCACCTGTTAAAGAGGCTGTCTTTTTTCCATTGGATACTCTTTCCTGCTTTATTAAAGACTAATGGCCATGCATTTCCAATTCTGGGTTCTCTATTCTATTCCATTGGTCTATGTCTGTTTTTGTGGCAATACCATAGTGTCTTGATGATTACAGCTTTGTAACAAAGACTAAAGTCCGGGATTGTGATGCCTCTCGCTTTGGTTTTCTTCTTCAATATTACTTTGGCTATTCAGGATCTTTTGTGGCTCCATACAAATAGAGTTTGGATTGTTGTATTTTCATTTTCATTTGTTTCCATGTATTTTTAAAATTTCTTCTCTAATTGCCTGATTGGCCCATTCATTCTTCAGTAGGGTGTTCTTTAACCTCCATGTTTTTGGAGGTTTTCCAGACTTCTTCCTGTGATTGATTTCAAGTTTCATAGCATTGTGATCTGAAAGTGTGCATGGTATGATCTCAATTCTTTTCTATTTATTGAGGGCTGCTTTATGTCCCAGTATGTGATCTATCTTGGAGAATGTGCCATGTGCACTTGAGAAAGAAGTGAATTCCATGGCCTCGGGATGTAGAGTTCTAAAGATATCTGTCCAATCATCTGGTCCAATGTGTCATTCAGGTCCATTGTTTATTTAGTGATTTTCTGTCTAGTTGATCTATCCATTGCTGCAAGTGGAGTATTAAAGTCTCCTGCTATTAGCACATTCTTATTAAGATTGTTTCTGTTTGTGATTAATTGTTTTTTGTATTTGGGTGATCCAGAATTCAGTGTGTAGACATTTATAATTTTAGCTCTTCTAATGGATAAACCTGTAATTACCATTAATGCCCTTCTTTATCTCTTGTTACTGCCTTAACTTTAAAGTCTAGTTTGTCTGATATAAGTATGACTACTCCAGCTTTCTTTTGAGTTCCAATAGCATGATAGATATTTCTCTACCCCCTTACTTTCAATCTGAAGGTGTCTTCAGGTCTAAAATAAGTCTCTTGTAGACAGCAAATAGATGGATTTTTTTTTTTAATCCATTCTGATACCCTATGTCTTTGGATTGGAGCATTTAGTTCATTTACATTCAGTGTTATTATTGAAAAATATGGGTTTAGAGTCACTGTGTTCTGTATAAGATTCATGCTTGTAGTGGTGCCTCTGGGACTTTGTTTTCCTTGCAACATTTCTCTTATAGAGTCCCTCTTAGGATTTCTTGTAGGGCTGGTTTAGTGGTGATGAATTCCTTCAATTTTTGTTTGTTTGGGAAAACTTTTATCTCCTTCTATTCTGAATGACATACTTGCTGGATAAAGGATTCTTGGCTGCATATTTTTTCTGTGCATCAAATTGAAGATTTCCTGCCATTTTTTTCTTGCCTGCCAAGTTTCAGTAGATAGGCCTGCAACTACCCTAATATTTCTCCCTTTGTATGTTAGGGCACTTTTATCCCTAGCTGCTTTCAGAATTCTCTCTTTATCCTTATATTTTGCCAGTTTGACTATGATATGTCATACAGAAGATTGATTCAAGTTACATCTGAGAGGAGTTCTCTGTGCCTCTTGGATTTCAATGTCTGTTTCCTTTCTCAAATTGAGGAAGTTCTAGACTATAATTTGTTCAAGTACCCCTCTAGCCCCTTTCTCTCTCTTCTTCTTCTTATGGAATTCTTTGATACGGATATTGTTTCGTTTGATTGCATCACTCAGTTCTCACATTCTCTTTTCATACTCCTGGATCAATTTATCTCTCTTTTTATCGACTTCCTCTTTTTCTATAATCGGGTCTTCTAATTCACCTATTCTCCTCTCTGCCTCTTCAATCTGTGGAGTGGCCACCTCCATTTATAAATTCATTACAACTATTTTTTTTTAAAGATATGTAATTTTTACTGCTTCATCAAAGACATTTTTTTTAATGTTTTATTTATTTCTAGGAGAGAGAGAGACAGCGTGAGCAGGGGAGGGTCAGAGAGAGAGGGAGTCACAGACTGAAACAGGCTCCAGGCTCTGAGCTGGCAGTCAGCACAGAGCCCGACGCGGGGCTCGAACCCACGAACCGCGAGATCATGACCTAAGCGAAAGTCGGACGCTTAACCGACTAAGCCACCCAGGCGCCCCTCATTACAACTATTTTTAAGGTCCATAATCTTTGTAGCAATAGCGTCCCTGGTGTCTTCTATGCCTTTTTCAAGCCCAATGATGAATTTTATGACTATTGTTCTATATTCTTGGTCAGTTATATTGCTTATACCTGTTTTAACCAATTCTTTAGCTGTCACTTCTTCCTGGAACTTCTTTTGAGGAGAGTTCTTCCGTTTCATCATTTTGGCTCGTTTTCTGTCTCTTGTGTGTTTTAAAAGCTTATGAGCTCTGCATCTGCAAGTACTGCTATATAAAAGGAGGCTCATAGACTGCCCAGGGCCTATCCATTCAGGAAGTGTTCTTTTAATGGTGTCCCTTGGTCTCTCTTGTTGTGACTTTGGTTATTTTATTTCCCTACTCGTAGTGATATTTGGGACTTTCCACCATGTGTACTTTGGTTTCTTTGTGGAGGAAGCCCTATGAGGCTGTCTTCTTAGTGGACTCTGTCTCTTTTCCTCCCAAACTCTTGCGGTTCAGAATCCTCTTGCGGTTCAGAATCCTTTGGCTTCAGCCCTTCTTTGAGAGATGCAGGTGGGAAGTATGGAACTCCCTATTTCTCCACCATCTTGCCTCGATCCCCCCAGGAAATGCCTCTGTCTCACTCTTTAAATATATAAACCTTGGAGCACCTGGATGATTCAGTTGGTCAAGTGTCTTACTCTTGGTTTTGGCTCAGGTCATGGTCTCCTAGTATGAATTCAAGCCCCATGTTGGGCTCCATGCTGACAGTGTGGAGCCTGCTTGGGATTCTCTGTCTCCCTTTCATTCTTCCCTTCCCCTACTTGTACTATCTCTGTTTCTCTCAAAACAAATATATAAACTTTTTAAAAATTTTCTTTTAATATGTAAGACTTCAACTTATCCGAAGTTTATTTTGAAGAAAACTGTGAGAGAGATATCCAATAGTTTAATTTTCCCAAATGTTTAATCAGTTGATCCAGCACCATTCTATTTATGAAATAATCCTAATTTCTTCACTTACTTGCAAGTTACCTTTATCATAAAATCCATGATTATTTAGATCTATGTCTGGACTTCTTTTGATAGTCCATTTATCTGCCTGTGGTGTTTATCTTTTAATATTTCATGGGAGTACCTAGGTGGCTCAGTCATTTGAGCCTCTAACACTTGGTTTTAGATCAGATCATGACCTAGGGTCATGGGATTGAGCCCTAAGTCAGGATGAATGCTGGGTGTGGAGCCTGCTTGGAATTCTCTCTCTCCCTCTGCCCCTCTCCCCTGCTCATGCGCTCTCTCTTGCTCTCTTGTTCTCTCTATCTCTCTCAAGTATAAATAAATAAACAAAATTTAATATTTCATAGGCCTTGCTGCTCCTGATTTTGTTTTAGGGACTACTGGGTGGCTCAGTTGGTTTACTGGCCAACTCTTGATTTCAGCTCAGGTCATGATCTCAAGGCTCATGGGACTGAGCCCCATGTCAGGCTCTGTGCTGGGCATGAAGCCGGCTAAGGTTCTCTTTCCCTCTCTCTCTGCCTCTCGCATACTCACTCTCTCTCTCAAAAAAAATTTTTTTAAGTAAAGTACTTTTTTCTTCAAAAAGTCCTATTCAAAAATCCAGTTTGTAAAAAAATAAACTGTGATTTTTAGAAGGAAATGACATTTTTATGCTGTTAAAAATTCCCATTCAAGTTTTTTGTTTATATAAATCCTGTGCATATTTGGCCTTGAGGAGGAATTTAGAGTTTTTTCAATATTCATTAATTCAACAAACATTTAGTGAGAGCCAATTTTGTGCCTTTAAGTGTTTTAGTACTGGGTTTGGAGATTTAAATTTGGAAGAAAGTGAGTCTGCATAGAAGAGAGATGAAAAGACAATGATTGCTGGTGTAAGACACAAGTAACCAGAAAAGAAGTTGAGAAGGATGCCCCAGTAAAGTAGAGAAAAACCAATAGACTATGATATCATGAAAGTCAAAAGAGAGAGAGAAAGAGAGATCACTCATGACAAATGGATAATTAACTATTGGAACTATGGCAATTAAATCATTAGTCCACATTAATCCACAGGGAAGGGCTTGGCAGGTCATCTTAATTTCTTAAATATTTTGGTCATTTTGTTCAATGCCATTAAAAAAAATCCATTCTTTCTCCATGACTCAATAAGCTGTCACTATTATATCTTAAACTATGTTTGAGTCTATTTATGTATTTTCTCTTCTATCACAATGACCATCTATTTCTCTACTAAAACTAGTGTTAGTCTTATACTAGTGAGAAAGATCTTGCTCATGGTTCTTATTTTTCTAAACTGTCTTGCTCAATATCAATTCAAGAATTTATTCTTTTGGGGGCACCTGAGTGGCTCAGTTGGTTAAGTGTGCGATTTCAGCTCAGGTCATGATCTCACAGTTTGTGGGTTCGAGACCTGCATCAGGCTCTGTGCTGACAGCTAGCTCAGAGCCTAGGGCCTGCTTTGGATTCTGTATCTCACTCTCTCTCTGACCCTTCCTGATCATGCTCTCTCTCTCTCATAAATAAAACATTAAAAATTTTTAAAAAAGAATTTATTCTTTTGGATAAACTTTAAATCAATCTTCATTAGAACAAAGATTAATTTAGATGGATTTGGGAATAGTTGACATTTCTATAGTGTCAATTTGTTCCATATATATATGGGGTATGATTTAGCCCTTTATCAATTCAAATTTTATTTTGTACTTCTCAATAAAATTGCAGAAATTTAGTATGACCTGAACACTTAATGTTCAGTCTAGCAAACTTGGTAGGTGTAAAATGAGCAGACAGGTGAATGAAAATGTGTAAATCCAACCACTAGGACAGAGAAGAGCCAGAACTCAAGCCCCTGGCCCCTGAATATGACCTTATTGTGCTTACCTGCCCAAGAATGTAGAGAGGTGTCATCTACTATGCCATTTTCTTTTCTTTTCTTTTTAAATATTTTTATTTATTTCTAGGAGAGAGAGAGAGAGACAGCATGAGCAGGGGAGGGTCAGAGAGAGAGGGAGACACAGACTCTGAAATAGGCTCCAGGCTCTGAGCTGGCAGTCAGCACAGAGCCCGACGCGGGGCTCAAACCCACGAACTGCGAGATCGTGACCTAAGTGAAAGTCGGACGCTTAACCAACTACGCCACCCAGGCGCCCCTACTATGCCATTTTCTGTGCCATACTCACTGGAGCCCTAGAGCACCCTAGTCTCTAGGAAATAAAAGTAAAATCTAGTCCTTGCTGTGTATCTTCAGAGGTAGCCTACTAATAACTACAATTGCCCATTTGATGCTTTTAGAAGTAGACTGAGAAGGTTCATGACACTTGCCAGAGGTGGCATATCCTGCAAGTAAGATTTAAGAGCCCGATCTCTCCATGACAGCCATTAGTTAGTTTCTCCGGTTTAGTTTCTTCCATCCACTTCTTTTCTCCCTTCCTCCTGAGCCAAGACTGCATGGGGGTCCTGGTTCCACTGGCAGAACCCAAGAACAGCAGTGGAACTGAGAGTTCCTGCAGAAAGGCTGGCCTCCTCAGAAGACATCCACCAAAGAAGCAGAAAATGGTTTGGAGCCTGGGTAGTTCAGTTGGTTAAGTGTCCAACTTCAGTTCAAGTCATGGCCTCACAGTTTGTGGGTTCGAGCCCACATCAGGCTCTGTGGTGACAGCACAGAACCTGGAGCCTGCTTTGGATTCTGTATCTCTCTCTCTCTCTGCCCCTCCCCCACTTGTGTGCGCGCTCTCTCTCTCTCTCAGAAATAAACATTAAACATTTTTTTTTAAAAAGCAGAAAATGGCGAGTATCACTGGGACACAAAGAGGATTTATGATAAACCCACTCAGGTCATCACCTGAGTCACCCTTCAATTGCCAGGGTGACATTTTTTTTAATATTTATTTTTGAGAGAGGACGCACTTGCAGGCGCACTCAAGAGAGATGGGGCAGAGAGAGGGAGACACAGAATCCAAATCAGGATTCAGGCCCTGAGCTGCCAGCACAGAGCCTGATGCTGGGCTTGAACTCACGAACTGTGAGATTATGCCCTGAGCTGAAGTTGGTTGCCTAACCGGCTGAGCCGCCCAGGCGCCCTGCCAGGGTGACATTTAAGGGACTAGAGGCTCTGTGGCTATGACAAATGCCAGAGTTGGAAATATGCTACGTGGACAACATTTTTATCCTTCCATGGTGATGAATCCTGGGATTACACATATGTTATTTAATTTAATCTTCACACACAATGCCCATTTTACAGATGAGAGAATAGCCTGGGGACGGTGAAACTGCTCACCTATGCTCCTGATTCAGCCTGCCTCCAGTCCCCATGCTCTCAATGAGCACACATGTCACCTCCATGTCACCGCCCTTTGCCACGTCCCAGGACCTCCTGCCAGACCTTGCACGCTTCCCACACAGAACACAGACACGGGGCACACGTTGCTAAGCTGCAGTTACTTTATTACAGTCAGTCTGACTGCGAGTGAACGAGGTGAGGACAGGTGTCTGGATTCCAGCTTTAGATGTCAAGGAGAACAGGACAGGAGGCTGGAACTCGGACAAGGCATCAGGGGCAAAAACTCTTCTTCCAGAGGTTCAGCTTGGAAACTGCTACATCTTTCAGAGTATTACGTTGGAGATGCAGTCTTTGCTGGTGGTGATGGATAACTGGGAGAAAGGATGAGGAGGAGGGAGAGCAGACCTGAGCACAGGGCAGGGCTATCCATTCCCCCAGGATCACCTCGTTCCTTAACCCGTTATTCGGCTCCATCCCCAGTAAGAACCTCTAGCCCACAGTCCGATTGCTGGAGAGAGGGCTACACTCAGTCAGACCCGGATGAAGACGGCTCCCCAGTCACCCACACACGTGTCAGGAGGGAACCTGAACAACCAGTGAGGGAGGCAAAAAGAGGAGATGATTCTGGAGGGTGTGATGGGGGCTTGGCAAGGGTGAGGGGCAAGGTAGCGGAGTCTGGGTCCACGTGATGTCTCCCTCACCTGAGACTCATCTGTCAGGTGTACTGGATTATGGAATGTGTATGCGTGTGTTGTAAACAACCCTGTGGGCCCTGTGTACCCATAGCCATGCAAGAAATTCCACTTCTTCACAAATCTCTCATTTTACAGACTCAGCACTTAAGGGAAAATAGAGACAGACTAATCAAAATCTACCTAACTGTGCAACAAGAAAAATAACAGAAAACGATAGTTCACTAGGAACTACACTGACTAGTGCTCGGGCGCAGCTCCATGTAGCTAGAAGCTGCCTCGGGGGCCTCAGGCACCAAAGCAACAGAGTGGAAAATCTGACTTTAGGCCCTGAAATGATACAGATGGAAGTGAGACTCTGAGCCAAAGGAATAGCCATCAAGGTGGGCACAAAGGGAAGTAAAACGAAAAAACCAGAAGCTTTCCAAGGCCAGGGAGTCCCTTCCGGGGAAGAGAGTCTAAGGGCAGGCGCCTTAGATTCATTACTCCTAAAACAGAGCTGACAAGGCTCCTACACGTGCAGGAGCTGAAAGAAGGACTCTCTCTTTCCTGTGGAAGGTTAAAATCCTACTCCTGCAATACTGGCTCCCCTAACTTAGAAAAAAAATTACATGAATCAACACACTTTCTACGTTGCACCGTTATTAGTCTCCTACTTTCCAGCTGTGTGCAAGGTAATTGGCACACAAGGGACACGTGTGGTAGAAGAACAGCCTGGATGTGCACATGGCATGAGGTTGCATATTTTATGTGCTGTAGAGTGGAGCAAGGGTTTATGAGCTTGATTATTTATAGCCCTTACCTGCTGTGTAGGCCCTGACTGCATGGTCTGTTTGTATGTGGAATATTACAATATGCTGCATGTGCGCTGTGAAGGTTGGGAGGCAGAGAAGGATAGGAAATTACCATGGCCTTTGTGTCCAAGACCACGGATAGGAGTCCATTCTCCCTGTAGCAATCCTGGATTTTTTCCATGGCTGCTTTTTCTGGTTCAGTAGCATTGACTTTTTTGAGTGCGAGGTTCAATATCATCTTACTGCTGCTGAGCACTGCACCAAAGACGTCATAAAAAATGGGGCAAGTTTCCTCTGAAGACACAAACAGAAAACACCTTAACAAAAGAATCAGACTGGTAGAAGGTTCCTGTTTCCCCACCACTTGAAAGTAATTCGCGGGGCGCCTGGGTGGCTTAGTCGGTTGGGCGTCCGACTTTCGCTTGGGTCATGATCTCGCGGTTCGTGGGTTCGAGCCCAGCGTCAGGCTCTGTGCTGACTGCCAGCTCAGAGCCTGGATCCTGTTTCAGTCTGTGACTCCCTCTCTCTCTGACCCTACCCTGCTCACGCTGTCTCTCTCTCTCTCTCCTAGAAATAAATAAAACATTAAAAAAAAAAAAAAAAGAAAGAGAAAGTAATTCGCATATATCCAGTGTCTTCTGACTCACCTTCCGCAGAGACCTGCCCACTCCCAGGACTGCTTACATCCCAGACAGACTGAACATTTTCTGTGAGGCACTCTCAGCAGAAGAGAGCAGCACGAGGTACCTGACTGGCACCTCTGGGCACCCCAGCCTGCCTGTTTCTACCTTTCAAATAAGCACCGCTACCCCAACTGACTATCCCCTACTGTGTTCACAACTGATGACCCCTCCATCTCCAAACCTCTCCCTCCGTTCAATGACTAAAAACCTCAAGGGGATTCTGCAGGACTCCTGGACAATAATCTCCCAGCTGCCTCCTAACTTTGTGGCTAGAATCTGTTTGGAGATCACCATGGGAGGTGAAGGAGTGAGACAGAGTGGGGCAGGGATGAGGAAGGTCATCTGTCCTTCCTTCTACTCTCACCTATCTTGACGCCCAACCCATGGGTCACCAGCAATGCCAGCACAAGCAGTGTCCCCTTCATCATGTCAACTGCCAGAATGCTCCACTCAGAACAGGATTTCTGCTGCTTTATAAACTACTAGCTTCCCTAAGCCCAGCCCACACTCCTCCTAGGAGTTCCAAAGTCCTGTGGGCAGGGACCTGGCACATGTGGCTCCCTCAGCCCTTGGGCTGTTAGGAGTGGAAGCCCTTCCTACTCTTGAGGGCCAAGCTCTCGGAGAGGATGTGGTTTTTCCTTTGCCAGAAACCAACTGGAGCTGACATGTCTAAATCATTCCATGCTGAGCCAGCTGTTCTGTTGTCCCAGTCCCAGCTGTCACCCCTGTTCCCTACTGCTCCTTTCCCCAAACTATCCTGGCTCCAAATGCAATACTCTCCCAAGATAAAAAGATGAAAATCATAGGAGAGGTCACGGACAGGTCTATGCCACTACAGGTAGACAAAAGATCATACCAAAACTATACTTGTGCCCAGGTTTAAGTCCTGTAGGTAAGTATGGGGTGCTAGCCCCAACTCAAGCCTCTTGAACACTCTAACTGCTGCAGTTTCTAGACCAAGCCCTGAAAATGGGTGGACACCATCCTTGGGCTCCAAATCACTCCCTACTAGGGGAGTCTCAGGACTCTAGGGCGTGTGGACTTTTTCAAGGGCTGGTAATGCTCCAGTTTAGGATCATGACACCTGCTTCACTCTCACCCTTAAGGGAGAAAATGCCTGGGCACCTTCTGGACTCTAAGCAGCTCCAGCCTTGGCCCTGTATCACCCTCTTCCATCAGTGAACTTAGTCCCAAGAGGAGGTTGGATTTACTAACCCATCCAGAAACATCAGTGAATAGTTGTGGGGTTGTACAGTTTGTCGCCCTTTGTCCACTGTGAGCTGGAGCTCTGCAGATCAGGGTGCTAGGTCAACCAGAGGTGCTTAAATTCTCTCAAGAGTTAAACTCAACCTTCTAATCTAGGAAAGTAGTTTATTGGCACAAACAAGTGAGACAGTCCATGAAAATTCTAGAAGGAAGCTCCCAGTGGCCAAATCTAGAACCAAAGAAATAACATTGTATTGATTGATAACCTAAAATATAAAATTATATCTGTGAGTCCATACTGATATAAATAATTTAAATAAATAAAGAGATAGGAGACAGATATTCTTTACAGAAACATTCCAGATTAATACACATAGATATTCCCCCTTCAGGAGGTGGAACTTTATTGCCTGCCCTCCTTGCAAGTGGATTAGACTTAATAATTCATTTCCAAAGAGTAGGTAGGGAAAAGGGAAAACCGTGCACAAACCTGGCAAACTCAACATTAATCAAATGATCAAGGCTGACATAACCAGTGATAAGACATATTACCATGTGACAATATGACACTTCACCTTTTTGATGTCTCTCCAAACCCCAAACCTAAGGTCTGAACCCCAGTCTAAATTATGAGAAAAACAGCAGACAAAGTCAGCCTAGTGGCAAAGAATTCTGTAATTCTTGGCCAGTCCTCAAAACTGTCAAGGCCATGACAAACAAGAAAAGACTGAGAAACTATCACAGACTAGAAGAGACAGGGAAGACATGACAATTAATGCAGTGTGTGTAGGATGTGGACTGGATTCTAGAACACAAAGAGGATATTAATGGACAAACTGGTAAAATCTAAAGTCTGGAGTTTAGTTAGTAGTAATATGTCACTGTCAGTTTCTTGGTTTTGACAAATCTTTGCAACTTCTCTGTAAGTCTAGAATTATCCCCAAATAAAAATGCATTTTAAAAAAATTTGCATTAGGAAAGGACAGCATATACTGCAAGACCTCATCCAGCAAGTTCCCTTGACCTTTGCAAATGTCCCCATATCTGGAGATATCTCAGATGGATTTGTGGCAGGCACCCAGTGGATCTGCACAGACATCAGTGTCCTCACTGTGTTACTCCAGTACCCCAAAATCTGGCTTCACGATGTCCCAGAGCTGGGCAGAACTTGAAGGGAGTGCCTAGTGAATGACAGCAGACATGTGACCCTTGTCCAGGTGCCCCCCACCACACTGAAATTCTGTCCCAGTAGAGAAAGAGCAAGCATGGCCAGTCTGGGGCATATGATACTCATGTTCCCAGGCTGATAGATGCCCAGGAACCTGTAAGGGACATCTGCAGTGACATGAGCTTGTCATGAGATGACCTTCATGGGTATGACCTCAGGGCATCATGACTGGAGTGGCTCCATGATGGCCATATGACAGCTGGAGCTCAGGACTCTGAGCTCGGTGCCTCTGAGCCAAGAGCAGTTACCGGATGTGAATCCTGTTTGGCATAAGGTTCTGATTGGGGTCAGAAAACTTTTGTCTTGCCTTCAGCTCTGGGCTCCAGCAAACCTTATTGTGTCCACAGATAACTCAGAGAAAAGGCCAGGCAGGTACCTGCAGCAAGCAAGCATTAAGTAAGAATGTTCTTGGTTATCAGCTCCACAGAAATGAGATATTCCTTTCTTTCGTCAACATTTGTTTCTTTCAACAAACATTTGCGAAGTCCCTGCTTCACTTTGGTCCCTCTCCTCATTGTGGGGATGCAGCAGCACACACGGCAGATCCCTCACTCTCCTGGAGCTCATTGTACATCTAAGAGGGAGTGGAAGATGATGAGCAAATGACAAGGAGTGCTATGGAGGGAGACGAAGTGGGGGAGAACAGTATGTGCTGCTTGTGGGGTGGGGGCGGGGAGCCTTGATAGAAGGGATCAAGCATAAGGGAAAGTCTCTCTATTAAGGTGATGTTTGAAGATCCCTGAGAAATTATGCCATGAATCATGTACTTGAAGGAAGAGCGTCCCGGGAAGTGGGGACAGCTCGTGCACAGACCCTGGCATGGTCAAGAAGCAGAAAGGAGACCAGTGAGGGAGGAGAGAATGCCAGGGATAGATTCAGAAAAGCAGCAGGCCTTTGGTGGGCTGCTGGTTACGCAGAGCACACAGCAGACCCAGGCCACAGAAGTGGCCTGGCTTTTCCTCGGATTGTATCTCCAGAGAGACAATGGTGTGAATGGTATGAACAACATAGAGAAACTCAAAGAAAGAAGATGGTTGGGGGAAAATCGTATTTCTGTGTCTGTCTGAGGTGCTATTAAAGTAACGAAGTGACAGGACTTGGTCAAGAGACAACTAGAACCTGGGCGCCAGCATGTAGGGGAGGATTCAGGGCTCCAGAATCAGATTCAGGAGTGTAGCTCAAGGGAGGCCATTGAGCAGGTCAAGGACACAGATCATGATGAAGGCAGGGCAGGAACCACCAGAAACTGGCCTTCTTTTGGTACTTGCTAGATGTGAGTCCACTGGCTAAGCACTGGGTTTCCTGAAAAATCCATAAGTTGAGACCAGACCATCTTCAAGGTCACATGTAATGACAGGTTGACATTGGCCATCATTCCAGAGGCCTGATTTAGGAGACTTTTTTGACCTTTTTCCCCAGTCAACCTAGGAAATTTCAGTTCTGAAACATCTGGAGTCAGCTGACACTTGGACAGAGCCCTCAAGATGGGGAAGGGCAGCCAAGTTAGTGTCATTTGTTAACTCAGGGACTTAGGATCTTGCCCACACATACATCTCCTCCCTCACAGCCTCCAGGCAATTCCGAGTTGCGGCCCAGAGAGGCCTGGCAGTGCCTCTTGGGAAAGGATATGTTAGGCGCAGGCCCCTCCCGCCCTACTGTTGGGGCCAACAGCAGGTATAAAAGAGTTCCAGGCTGGGGAGGGAGCACCTGCCACTGATCATGAAGGGGGCTCGTGTTCTCGTGCTTCTCTGGGCTGCTTTGCTCCTAATCGCCAGTGGAAGTAGGTATCTGGGACATGGGTGTCTGGGGACACAGATTCTCCAGTGGTTCTAACACCTTATCAGGGCGCTTCTGAGCATGGAAGGAAGGGGAAGGGAAGCATGTGTCCTGATGAAGGTCTTTCAAGGGAGTCAGATTGTCTTTGTGTTCCAGACTGTGAAATTTGCCCAGCCGTGAAGAGGGACATTGACTTATTTCTGAATGGAACCATGGATGAATATGTTGAAGAAGTGGCAAAATACAATTCAGAACCAGATGTATTGGCAAATGCCAGAAATCTGAAGAACTGCACTGATACAAAACTGACAGAAGAGGATAAGGAGCATGTTTCCAGTGTCCTGGTGGGTCTGGCTCTGTGAGTCTGTGCCTCTGGCCCCTGTCTGGGGGGTCTGCTAAGGGCAGTGCAGGACGGGGGGTACTCACTCTTCCTCTCCACCATGACCCTTCCCTGGGAATCTGGGAGGAGAAGTACCCCATGGATGGGGAAGTAGAGAGGATGGTGCGGGGAAGACAGCCCAGCCCTCGGGCTTTGGGGCTGGCCCAGGCTCTTCAACACTGCAGGGCCGCCAGCTTGTTCCTGGCATCACCTGGCCTCAGCGTCAGGCCCTCAGCTCCAGCCTTCCCGACTCCAGCATCTCCAGCACGTGAGACTGCATCTTCCAACGGCACTAGGTCCTTCCTATCCCCAAACATCGGCTCCTTTTATTGTAACTCCTCAAGTTCCATATTCCATCCCCCCTCTCAAACCCTCCTTTGTCTTCATTCCCTGGACCCCAGAGGGCCATTCTGTGCCTCACATACCAAGAGAGAAGAGTGGGGGAGGGGAAGAGAGGGGAGGGGAGGGGAGAGGAGAGGAGAGGAGAGGAGAGGAGAGGAGAGGAGAGGAGAGGAGAGGAGAGGCAGCTTCCAAAAGCCCTCCTCCTGCCCTGCCCAGGCCTGAGATGCCCTGGGTGGAGAATCACAGTTAATCTTCTCTCTGCTGCCCCAAAAGTGGAAAGGAGCTACTGCTTCAGCAACAAGTGTCCGGAGGGCAGAAGGAGGAAGCAGGATGGATCAGCTCATTCCTGGAGACTCCCAGGTGCCCACGGGTGCATATGGAGCCCTGCCAGGACCTTCTTGTCAACCTCTTTCTCTCCAAGTTCCATCACTTCTATCCAAGACTGCCCTCCATCCCACCATAGTGACCCCTCTTCTTCACTCTGTTTCACTGGAGGAAGTTTCTAGGCACACCCTGGGATTCTTTTGTTGTGAAGTAGATTGGGAAGAACCACCTTTGCCTGCTCGGATCCAGAAGCCACTCTCCAAACAAGCCTTGAGATTCCTCCCCAGAAAGTGTCCAGTGAGTGCTCAGTAGAGCTTGATGTCTCCCATACCCCTCGAGGTCTCACCAGGTTTCCTGACTTTCTCTCTCTGCAGGAAAAAATATACCAACATCCTCTGTGTTAATGGAGCCATCACTGCCAGGAGCCCTAAGGAAGTCACTGAACTGATCACTAAGTAGTCTCAGCAGTCTGCCATGTCCAGGTGTCTAAGGAGAGGATTCCAGCAATAAAAGCCTTGCAATTCATGGACAGTGCTTGCTTCTTGGGCTGGGCATTGGGGGCGGAGGGGTGTTGCAGCGGGGGACCACCCGTGTGCCTTCCAACTGTGGCTGGATTTGAATGTAGTCAGATGTCCTTTCTCCCGTGAATTCCAGAGTTGGGGGTAGGAGTGATATCATTAGAACAGCCAGCATGTCTGAGCACCTCTGTGGACCAGGACCCACAGCTCACATGCATTACCTTCCAAATTTCAGCCTCCTAATGACCTTGAGAGATGGGAGTAATCGTCCCAGTCTTACAAGTGAAGAGACTGGGGCCAGAGTGCCTGCCAAAGATTACAGGGCTCCTGGGCGTCAGGACCTGCTGCATCTGCATGCCCATTGCCGGGAGATGGCTCAGCTCACCATGTGGCTGTGCCTATGTTAGTCCTTCTTTGAGCCTCTGACTCCCACTTATAAAACTAAAACCCCTCCCCTCTCCAGAGCCTCTCTGGTGGGGCCACAGAAAATCATGGGTGAGAAGCAGCCCTGTCCTAGGCACCTGGATGGAGAGAAAGAACAAAGGGTCAAGGTGCAAGTGGTGAACCTGGTCACCTCCTGCAGTTTACCCTAGTGCCAACCACCTTTTTCCTTTTTTTTTTTTTTAAGTTTATTCACTTATTTTGAGAGAGAGAGCATGAACAGGGGAGGGGCAGAGAGAGAGAGGGAGAGAATGCCAAGCAGGCTCCGTGCTGTTAGTGTGGAGCTCGAACTCCTGAACCATAAGATCACGACCTAAAGTCAAATCAAGTGTCAGATACCCAACTGACTGAGTCACTGAGGCACCCTTACCTTTTCCTTTTCAATTTGGATGCCTTTTCTTTCTTTTTCTTGCCTGATTGTTCTAAATAGGACTTCTAGTACTCTGTTGAATCAGAGTGGTGAGAGTGAACCCCCTTGTCTTGTTCCTGATCTCAGGAGGAAAGCTTTCAACCTTTCACCACTTAGTGTGACATTAGCTGTGATATGTTTATCATATATGGCATTTATTACATTGAGGTATGTTCCTTCTATACAGAATTTGTTGAGACTTTTCTTTTTAGAGAGAAAAAGAGCGGGGTCGGGGCAGAGAGAGAGTCAATCTCAAGCAGGCTTCACACTCAGCACAGAGCTGGATGAGGGGCTCAATCCCACGACCTTGAGATCGTGGCTTGAGCTGAAATCAAGAGTTGGACACTCAACCAACTGAGCCACCCAGGTACCCCAAGAGTTTTAATTATGAAAGAATATTGCCTTTGTCAAATGCTTTGTCTGCATCTATTGGGATGATCATATGATTTTTATTTTTCCATTCTATTAATGTGGTGGGCAATAGTGTTAAAGGACCACAATGGAGGAAGACCAGCTAATGGTTCTGCAGTGTAGCCGTGGAGATAAGAGATACACAGATGCTAGTTGAAGCACAGACAGGGTCTGCTATTGAATGCAATATGGACAGAGAATCAAGGATGACTCTAACACCTTTTGAGCATGAGAAACTGGGTAGATGTTAATCCTTCTGCTGAGAAAGGGAAGCAAATCTGGGGCAGGTATCAGGAGCTCCACAGTGGCCTTGTTACATTTAATTGTCTATTAGAAATCCAAGAGGAGATTACAAAGGGGCCATGATATGTTCTAGTCTGGAGCTCACGGGAGTCAGGCTAGAGATAAAATATATATGAATTTCAGCATATTATTTGGAGCTGCTAAAATAAGAAGCCATGAGTTATGTAATCCGTGGCAATTAAAATTTGAGTCTTAACAAAGACTGTAAATTTCAACTAGAAGTTGATGAAAAAAATTAGAATTGTCCTGAGAAGTTTTACAGAAAGAAACTTTTGATATAAGTATTTTGGGAATGCAAAAGCATTTAACATTTGTTTGAATAGATAAGGAAAATGCTAAAAAGTGTTTGTCAGTTACCATATGACTACCATTGATCTCTAAGTTGTCATGAAACTGAGTAATTTTTTAAAATGATAATGTCTTGTGGGAGCCCAGTTTAACTGCAATGGTTACTACCCTATTACTCATAACATTGCTGTGATGTTCACTGTTCTTGTGGGTAGAGGGAATTTTATTTATTCAGTGTAAGTTTCAGAGAAAATTGAATTTAGGCAATACTTTTATAATATTTACCTTATCACTAGCTAGAGTTCCTATGGTGCACACAGAAATGCATCATCCATATCCCCATCAAGGAAGAGCTTATCCTTCAACTCTGTGAATGGCTTTTCAACATATCGCTTTTATTTGTCAGTATCTTCAGAGATTACCCTACCTACACAGAGCCTTCCTGTCCAAGGTCATGGTCTTCCAGTGGATTACCCACTGTAATGACTAATCCAACAAGGTATAAAGGTCCTGCCATTTCATCCCAAAGCAGGACAATCATGATGGATCATTTCAACTTTAGGGCTTCTCAAGGTGTGAAATGAGTCTGTAAGGCCTACATCACCACCTCTCCCTCTACTCAATTTTATTTCTGCCTCTCCCATCCAAAGGCACTTCCTAATAAATATCCTGAATGCTAAATTCTGTCTCAGTCAGTTTAGTAGAGTTCCAAAACTGCAACAGATGGTACCAGGCAGTAAATTGGAATTTTGATGATAAATCATCAACTGCCAGGCTAACAGTGAGGACCCATAGCTGATGGGAGGTGGAACAAAGATAATCTCTGAAACAATTGTCAAAACTTTCACTGATGGTGAATTGGATGCTATGCCAGTAGAAGCTAATGCACTAGTTGGTGCCAAGTATCAACAGTCGAAACTCTAGGGGAAGTAATAACTATAAGGGAAATGGGATTAGATGGCTATTGCTGAACTCTTTTGTATGTCAAGGAAAATATAAGGAAAGGCTGAGAGTGATTAACAGTCAACTGAATGCCAAATGTAAAAGCCAGGGGGCCTCTCTGGTAGTTGTGGTGGGAGAACAGAGAAAGCTGAAGACCAGATCCAAAACTTAACCATCAGAGTGGCCAAGCTCCAAAGAAAGTTAACAAACTTAAGGCAGATCTGCTAGGCCAAGGCCAGAATATGACAGGAAAAAAGGGGGCCCTCAACCTTGAAATTATGGGAACATCTAGATTAATCTATTCCCAAATCTGGAAATCTCAGGGTTTTTTTCTTTTTTAATTTTTATTTATTTTTGAGAGAGAGTGCATGAGCAGGGGAGAGGCAGACAGAGAGGGAGACAGAGGATTCGAAGCAGGCTCTGCACTGACTCTGCACTGACAGCAGTGAGCCCGAGGCAGGACTCAAACTCATGAAATCATGACCTGAGCCAAAGTCAGGCACTCAGTTGACTAAGCCACCCAAGCGTCCCTGGAATTCTCAGGTTTTCCTGAGCCCTCTGAGTCCAGAGAGTGGGCCACTCTGCTTTATTAAGAGCTCCCCCTTCTTAAAGACAATAAAGCAGTCCCTTCTTTGCAAGGCAAAATGTGTATCCCACAGGATCTGCCTCACCATACTTCCTGTCCATGAGACTCAGGTTACAACATAACCCAGCCAGGGATGTGCTGCGTGTGATAAGGTAGGAAAGGTGCTGTACTCCAAAGGACCTACCAGACACAGCCAACATGTACTAGAAGGGGCCAGAAAATCCACATGGGACTGTATTCTAAAGGTGGATGATCAAGGGATCCAGAACAGAAGATTGGATAAGGAAGAATTCATTAATTTGGGGGCCCTCTCCAGACATACACAATTGAATACCCAACAAGGACAACACCAGACAATGAAAACTGACACACTATTAGGATGACTCTTAGAAGAATGGGAAAAGGAGTAGCCCAAGCTAAATTAGAGTTCCAGAATTGTCATGGAGGGTGGTAGACTCAGGGAAGTGGAGATGCTGGAGTGGATTATACTAATACTAGATATGCAAGGCTAGAAAATGCACCAGATGATCATATTCCATGGGGAGGGTGAGTCCACCATTCACCAAGGCCAAAAGGAATAAGTTTGTAAAAGGGGCGCTCGCATCACTGAAATGTTAAGTGGTGGCTCTCCTATCTAGAGGCCAGGGTTGATCATAGGAGAGACCTTTATAGAATTAAGCTCACTGATAGGAGTGAATACAAAAGAGGCCAAGTGAAGGCACCAAACTATCAGAAGTGAAGTGGATGCAACTACCCTAATAAGCAGCAAGGTTGGAAAGGCAGCCAATGGGTCTTGATCCACAAAAAGTTACAGAGATGATAAATAGGACACAGCCACTCCTAAGGGGGAAGTGAATGGGATGTTGACAAGGGTACTACTCAACTTCTACCAGCAGAAAAAATCAAAGACAGATGTCCAGGCATCTGGCAACAGTCACCTAAGTAAAAAACCATAATCCTTTACACTGTTTCTCAATCTGAGCCAGTTTTCTGGCCCAGATCCCCAAGAGGAAAGATCCTACAATTATAATCTAGCAATTATATATAGAATTAATTCCTCAACTTCTTCCCAAAAGAGACCTATGACATTTATTCTGGTAACTGTACCCTGTTGGAAAGGGAAACATCTAAGTATTTCAAGGATTATTAGACACAGAATCTGAGTTGACACTGATACCTGAGACTCAGAGTGTCATGGGGCTGCCCTGTTAGAATGGAACCATATGAAAAACAAGGAATAAATGGAGTTCCGGTTCTGGTCCAGTCTGCAATGGCACCACTGGATCTAAAAAACCACCTGATGGACATGTCTCCAGCCCCAGAGTGTATCCTTGGGATAAGATACTTGATAGTTGCTGCTACCCTCACTTTGGGTCTTTGATCTGTGAGATAAAAGCTATCATACGAGGGAAGACCAAGAAGACTCTGATAGAACATTGGAACAGTCTGCTGAATGCACAGCTACAGTGCCAGCTCCAGGGTGATAGGTGAAAAAAACAGTATTCCATCCTCCAGGATGCACTATGCACATTAAATAAGAAACCTTTGTATGGCACTATGTCTCTGTATTGGTCTCCTATTACTGCTATGACAAACTATCACAAATTCACTGACGTAAAACAAGACACAATTATTATCATCGGATAGTTCTGGAGATCAGAAATCCAAACTGGGTCTCACTGGGTTCATTTACTTATTTTTAAATATTTATCTTTGAGAGAGAGAGAGAGAGGGAGTGTGAGAGAGTGCTAGTGGGGTAGGGGCAGAGAGAGAGGGAGACACAGAATCCGAAGCAGGCTCCAGACTCTGAGCTTTCAGGACAGAGCCCAATGCAGGGCTTGAACTCACAAACCATGAGATCATGACCTGAGCTGAAGTCGGATGCTCAGCTGACTGAGCCACCCAGGTACCCATGACAAACTAGATTTTAAACCAAAGACTGTGGGGCTCATGATCTCACGGTTTGTGGGTTCAAGCCCCACGTTGGGCTCTGTGCTGACAGCTCAGAGCCTGGAGACTGCTTCAGTTTCTGTGTCTCCCTCTCTCTCTGCCCCTCCCCCAGTCATGCTCTGTTTCTCTCTGTCTCAATAATAAATAAACATTAAAAAATTTTTAAACCAAACACTTTAACAAGAGATGAAGAAGTGCATCATATCATAATAAAGGGGACTACCAAACAAGAAGATCTAACAATAGTAAATATTTGTGCCCCCAAATTGGAAGAACCCAAATATATAAAACAACTGATAACAAACATAAAGGAATTCATTGGTAATAATGCAATAATAGTAGAGGACTTCAACATCCACTTACAGCAATAGACAGATCATCTAAGCCAAAAAATCGACAAGGAAACAATGCTTTTGAATGACACACTGGACCAGATGGCCTTAACAGATATATTCAGAACATTTCATCCTAAAGAAGTAGAATACACATTCTTTTCAAGTGCACATGGGAAATTCTCCAGAATAGGTCACATACTAAGTCACAAAAATCAGTTCTCAACAAATACAAAAAGACTGAGATCATACAAGGCATATTTTCTGAACACAACACTATGAAACTTGAAGTCAACCACAAGAAAAGATTTGGAAAGGCCACAAATACATGGAAGTTAAAGAACACCCTACCAAGGAGAAGGGGGCAAGATGGTGGAGAAGTAAAGAGCTCCATACATTTCGCTCGCCTCCATTTCTCAAATGGAGAAGGCCTGAAGCCACAGGAACCCTTATAGAATCGCAGGAGTTTGGAAGGAAAAGGAAAAGGAGACAGAGTCCACTGAGAAAACCACCTTATAAGTGTGTGAGTGAGAACTAGGGAAGATAAAAAACGGGTCGGGACCTGGAGACACGGGGGAGGCGGAGCCCCCTTTGCAGGGAGCCACGGTGAGTCGAGGGGGAAAGAAAGAGTGGCTGAAATTGCTCAGAGAACTGTCCCTGTCCCTGGAGAAGAGAAAAACCTTGGCTCCAGACAGAGAGTGACCGGGTTCCCAGCTGTGGAGCCGACTTTGAGCTGGACGCCCTGTCCCAGACGGCGCCCGGAGGGTTTTTATTAAGAAAGGATGTTGTATTTTGTCAAATGCTTTTTCTGCATCTACCGAAGGGATCATATGGTTCTTATTGTTTCTTTTATTAATGTAATGTATCACATTGATTTGCAAATACTGAACCAGTCCAGCAGCCCAGTAATGAATCCCACTTGATCATGATGAATAAATCTTTTTATATGCTATTGAATTCGATTTGTTAGTATCTTGCTGAGAATTTTTGCATCCATGGTCATCAGTGATATTGCTCTGTAGTTCTCCAGGATGCAAATTCTTAACAAAATATTAGCAAATAAAATCCAACAGTACATGAAAAGAATCATTCATCACAATCAAGTGGGATTTATTCCTGGGTTGCCAGGTGTTTCAATATTCACAAAACAATCAACGTGATACACCACATTAATAAAGGAAAGGATAAGACCCATATGATCCTCTCAATAGATGCATAAAAAACATTTGACAAAGTACAACATCCATTCATAAAAATCCTCAACAAAGTAGGGATAGAGGGAACATACCTCAACATTATAAAGAGCATATATAAAAAACCCACAGCTAATATCATCTTCAATGGGGGAAACCTGAGAGCTTTTCCTCTAAGTTCAGGGATAAAACAGAGATGTCCTCTCAGCACTGTTATTTTTTTTTTTAATATTTTTATTTATTTCTAGGAGAGAGAGAGAGACAGCGTGAGCAGGGGAGGGTCAGAGAGAGAGGGAGTCACAGACTGAAACAGGCTCCAGGCTCTGAGCTGGCAGTCAGCACAGAGCCCGACGCGGGGCTCGAACCCACGAACCCGCGAGATCATGACCTAAGCGAAAGTCGGACGCTTAACCGACTAAGCCACCCAGGCGCCCCTCAGCACTGTTATTTAACCTAGTACTGGAAGTCTTAGCCTCAGCAATCAAACAAAAAGAAATAATATACATAAAAATTGGCAAGAAAGAAGTCAAACTTTGACTGTTTGCACACAACATAATACTGTAAATAGAAAAACCAAAAGACTACCAAAAAATTGCTAAAACTGACAACATGAATTCAGTAAAGTAACAGGGTACAAAACCTATGTACAGAAATCTGTTGTATTTCTATACACTAAAATGAAGCAGCAGAAGGAGGAATCTAGGAATCAATCCCATTTACAATTGCACCAGAACCATATGATACCTAGAAATAAACCTAACCAAAAAGGAAAAATATCTGTACTCTGGGAATTATATAACACTTACAAGAGAAATTGAAGAGGACACACAAAGAAATGGAAAAACATTCCATGTTCATGGATTGGCTGAATATTGTTAAAATGTCTATACTATCCAAAGCCATCTACTCATTAAATGCAATCTTATCAAAATATCAACAGCATTTTTCACAATTAGAACAAACAATCCTAAAATATGTATGGAACCACAAATGGCTGCAAATAGCCAAAGAAATCTTGAAAAAGAAAAGCAAAACTGGAAGCATCATGATCCTGGACTTGAAGCTGTATTACAAAGTTGTAGTCATCAAGACAGTATGGTACTGGCACAAAAACAGACACATAGATCAGTGGGACAGAATGGAAAACCCAGAAATGGACCCACAACTGTATGGTCAAATAATCTTTGACAAAGTGGGAAAGAATATCTAATGGAAAAAAGACAGCATCTTCAACAAAAGATTTTGGGAAAACAGGACAGCAACATGCAGAAGAATGAAACTGGATCATTTTCTTACATCATACACAAAAATAAATTCAAAATGGATTAAAGATCTGGTGTCCCTGGGGGGCTTAGTTGGTTAAGCATTCGAGTCTTGATCTCAGCTCAGGTCTGGATCTCAGGGTCATGAGTTCAGGCCCCATGTTGGGCTCCACACTGGGCATGAAGCCTACTTAAAAAAAAAAAAAGGACTAAAGACCTAAATGTGAGATACGAAACCATCAAAATCCTAGAGGAGAACACAGGCAGCAACATCTTTGACATTGGCCATAGCAACTTCCTACCAGATGTGAGACCACATTTATCCTGATGAAGACATTGGGAAGGGTCTTGCCCTAGCCTGAGCAGGATGGGGAAGGGAGACAGACAAGACCACACAAGGGAGGCTCAAAGCAGCACCAAGGGGTGAGATGAACCCCTGCGGCACAAGAGGAAGGGAAGAGATACAGAACGGCCATGAGATTCAGGGAAGGACTTGCACAGAGGGCTGGTCAGAGAACCTTGGCCCTGAAGATCCAACTCCCACATGGACATGGTCTTGGGAGTGATGTGCAGGAAGCCCCCAGCTGGGGCAGTGGTCTCTTCGCAGGAGGGAGCTGACCCAAGTCAGGAACACTGCTGTGACCTTATAGCCAGACTAATGTCTACCTGAAACCATAAAAGCAGGAGCCTAGAGGTCTTCACACATTGTATCTCACCTCTGGGTCATGTGTCCTTCCCCCAGCAAGTGGTCCCAGCTGTAGAGTGGCAGGTTTCATGGACACAGGGAATCCATCGTTGCTGGATCTATCGTTGCTGAAGTGACACAGACACTGTCCCACATAGGGACCCACATATCGTCAAACTGCAGAAATCCCTTATCCTACTTTTGCTTACCTAAGTTGTAACAGTAACTCACTCTTTTCATACTTCAGCAAATCTTTTATTACCAATAATCAAACCCTCTCCATAGTGTCTCAAACAGTAACAAACACAGTTTCATGTCTTTAACAGAGCAGAATGAGTATTCATACATGGCCATACATGGCAGATTTTACCTCTGGAAATTGTTGTTCAATATTTTAAAATAAAGTGGCCTTGTGGATTTATTCTTTTCTAGGATTTTAAACATATGCTGTTTGATATTATCTGAATTTAATTAAAACGTTTCTGTTGCAAGCCAAACAAAATGTAAAGCTTCTGAGGCAAGCATCTTTCTCAGGGAAAAAGGAAGTCTTGTTATGAAACTGTTCCCAAGCAAGACCCCACTTCAAATCTGCCTGCATGAACTTAAGAACTTTGGTCCACTGTTTGTCAGGGTTAAACCGGGTTTCGTAGAATGGGAGCCACATTGCCTCCTGAGTCTTCAATCTTGCCTTCCTATGAGGAAGACAAAAAAATGTGTCTCACCCTTTCTCAACCTCTCCTTTGAACTGCTGCACACAGCCACAGAAAGCCACCATCACGTGGTCTAACTTGTCCCAGGATGGTCCAATGGTAACTGCTTAGATCCGTCTGTCAGAGGCTCCAGATAGAAACGGTTTTCACAGGGAACTAGTCGATACCTCTCAAACTTCAGACCCATCTTACTGGCCAAGGTGCACAGCAACAATGCCTTCCAGCCCCAATCAGCATTAACCTCACTCCATGCCACAGGAACGCTGGGCATGTGACCCAGTTTGAAAGTTCTGATTATGCCAAATTATCCTCTGTGCCAGACATGAAAGGTTGCACTGAAGAAACGGGTTTTCTTTAGCCCAACTGCATCTGGGCATAAGGCATATGGTTTTCTACATTCGTCAGCTCATCGTCCAGTTCTGGCTGTTGTTTATATTCTCTGTATCAGCTCTGGTGCTGAGCTCCCTCTGGATCCAGTCTCAGCTTCAGCTGGGGCATTCTCATGCTTTTCTACCTTTTGTACCTTTTTTTCTACCTTTTCAGACCGTCTCGTTTTGCTCTGTCTGTAGCTGTTCAGTCATCCCCATTCATTTGCTCAAAGATCTTCAAAAGCATTTGCAGCTGTGACACTCATTTTCAGTGACATTGAACTGAGTGTCCAGCTCAATGCAACCCTCACACAGTAGCGATCCACATCTCTCTGGCTCAACAACAGGTCAGAAAGGCCCCCAGTGCCCAGTCTCTGCCTAATGTTCTCCATGGTCCCACCACTGGATACCTCCCCCAATCAGAGTGAAGCTGTTGATGCCTTCTGTGGACATCACTGTGGCTGGAAGGATGAATCTGAGAGACACATCATCCTGGTGATGTCCAATAAATGACTCGTCTCCTGAGTTACCCCCTTCCTTCAGGGTCTCTCCTAATTTCACCTGG
The DNA here is from genome assembly GCA_017311185.1 of Proteles cristata cristata. Taxonomy (NCBI): domain Eukaryota; kingdom Metazoa; phylum Chordata; class Mammalia; order Carnivora; family Hyaenidae; genus Proteles; species Proteles cristata. The sequence goes on from JAESUZ010005078.1 coordinate 115,517, forward strand.
GCTGGGACAAATAATGGAGCTGTGAGCTCCTGGATGGTGACATGACCCAGGTTCAGGGCCTGGCTGCAGCACTAACTCCCAAAGCTGGCCTGCATTGTGCTGCTGGAAATCTTCAACCCTTCCATTGTTCAAGACTTGGAGCCACCACCCTGGTCAGTCTACCACAGGGGCACCATGGCTTCCAGAACTGCTGCCACCCAGTCTTCGGCAATTCCCCATCTACCAGACAACAGTAACTCACTTTTACTGAGCATTTATTATGTGCCTACTAGTGTTCTCAGTGCTTTACGTGTATTGATCAATTCACTTAACCAACATTCACCAGTACCTTAGTACCTTAGGAGCCAGATGCTGGGCAAGGGACTGGACACAGCTGTGACCACTGCAGCCACAGACCCTGTCCCCACAGAGAGTGGGGTCTGGTGGGTAAGACAACCCTGAGAATGATCACGTGGGGCACACATGCTCTTACAGATATGGGCAGGGAGCTTCAGACAGGCCTTTGCATACTAAAATAACTCTTCCCGCCCTAAGCTCCCTTCACCTGTGCACCTCTTCCCGATATACTTGAGAGAGCTGGCTACTCTTGATAACTCCTCTTCCTTCTCTCCTCTCATCTCAATGGGCTCTGATCTACTTTTCCCCCATTGCTGCACTGCAACAATTTGATTCAAGGTCAGGTTGATCACCATCTTTCCAAAGTCCCTGCTACGGACCCTGCCTTCCTTCCTCAGCCCTTTTTCTACAAGCTTCTCTGATGCCACCTTAATCCACCTTCATACCGGCCAGTCCACCTCCAGCCCCCTTGCCAAGAGTTAGATGTGGGAGCACCTCAGGGCACTGGCTTGGGCCCTTTCCCTTTCCTGTCTCACCCTTTTTCCATGTGACCTCACCCATGATTTTGAACACCTCTCTATCTCCAGCCCTGACTTCCTCTCTGAGCTCTGTTTCCTCCACATAACGGATGTCTCCATATGGCAAAGCAGAATTTTTATTTTACGCTCCCACACAGAACCCATTCTACCATATCCTACCACTACACGGAAGGGGTAATAAATTTGCTTGGTCCAAAAGCCACTGAGTTATTATTTTTTTCCAGTAAGACCAAATATAACAGTCTTAAATACATATATATGTGTATGTGTGTGTGTGTGTATATATATATATATATATATATATATATATATATATGTGTGTGTGTGTATATATATATATATATATATATATATATTTTTTTTTTTTTTTTTAAAGAAGAGAGAGCCTGACTAGCTTCATTGGTAGACCATGCAACTCTTGATCTTGGAGTTGTGAGTTCAAGCCCCATGTTGGGTATAGAGATCACTCGAAAACAAAACCTTTAAAAAATAAAATAAAATAATAAAACAAACAAATAAATAAATAAGAGGGAGAAGGAAGAAGGGGACAGAGAGGAAGGGAGGAAAGGAGGGCCTGCCTCACAGTTAAATGCAATCTTTCCCCCCTGACCCCTAGCAGTGAGGACTGCTCCCGTCCCCACCCAGGTCACCTGCGGCCGTCCCGTAGGACCCTGTGGACCCTCACTCACATGAGTAGCTCTTGACCCCCACACATAACCGCCTATGCCTCCCAGTCCACGTGACACCAGCCTGGTCAGTTTGTCTCTTGGCAGACACAGACTTCTCCGATCCCCACAGGCAGTGGGCCTCCCTCTAACTCCCCACACCTGTACCCCCCCATCAGAGGAAGGCCTTCTCCCCACAGTCACGATAGACCACGTTGTGGGGATGGTGGGACATAGCTGAGCTGAGCCGGGCAGGCTGAGATGCAAAGCCCCCATCTGGCTGCAAGGACAGATTCTGGTTGAAATCTACACCGTGCAGAGGCCCGAGGTGAAGAGGCGCTGCTGGCTCGGGTGGAAGATGGCGTTTCCAAAACAATTTGTGATGGAAGGAGGGTGAGTACCCCGTAGGCTGGTGAAATGCCTCTCCTGGGCTCGAGCCCCAGCCACATGGTCCAGTGACACTGATGGCCCAGGCACCGTCACAAAGTAGTGAGCCAGCTGCATCACACAGGTGCCTGGGACAGGTGTGTGGCTGGTAACTTCAGGCAAGCGGGCAGGGCAGGTGTGTGTGACATGCGGGTCCACCTGCACAGCAGATATGGGGAGGGTGTGCACTGGTGTGGGACAACAGGAGTGACACAGACAGGTGAATATGCCCAGAGGGGCCTGATGTCCTTGGAGAGGCTCCCAAGACTCACCTTTGCAAGACAGGAAAAGGTCAATGTGCGACACACCCCCAGGCTCGGGGAGGGGACCCCAGCAGGTTCTCAGGGCCAGAGAAAAAAGATGGAAGGGGAGAAGGCACCCTGCTGCTCCAGCTGTGTCCCGCTTGGGTTCTCCAGGTTCCCCGGGACCCAGACACGTCCTGGGCTCTCTGTCTCCAGGATCCAGTCACCTGGTGAGTGTCTATTGCCTCAGAATGGTCCTGCTAGCCCAGGAGACACTGCCACACAGAGCTCCTCCCAGGATGGCTCTGCAGGGGCCTCCCCACCTCTACCAGGCCATACGGCCCCTCCCTTCTGAGCCTCCCCACTCGGACCTGCTCCAAGCAGTCACCCAGTCCCCAGAGCATGCACCCTTCTCCCAGCCAGGGACCTGCCACACCCGCTCAGGAAGCACAGAGACCCGACGCCCACACACAACATGCAGGGCCAGCTCCTCCAAAGCTGCACCCGGTGGAGGGTCACCAGCAAGCCTGGGTGCTTCCCCCACTCCCAGACCTGTCCTCGGATCCCAACCCACAGCCCTCCTGGGGCCCCGCGGGCTGAGCCTACTCCCGTGCCCACGGCCGCTGCAGCCCTCACCCCTCGCCCTGAGCCAGATGGCAGCTGACGTGGGAGAAGCCGGTGGTGAGCACAGCCCCACCCATCAGCACATCACTCCGTTACGGCCACAGCCTGGCCCACTGACCCCAAGTCAGTCCTTGGCCCACGTTGCTCTCCAGAGCTCTGCTTTTGTGACTTTCCATGCCCAACTCCTCCCAGGCCCCATAACACTGTCCCAACCGCCCACCCCTTCCAGACCCTCCACAGCAAACCCACAGAAGGCACTCGCGCTCGCCTGCAGCTCAGCGGGCCCTCACCTTGGTTTCCTGACCAGAGGGGGGCAAGAAGTACTGACCAGGAGGGCTCAGCACTGTTCCCTAGCACCCTAGGATCGTGAAAGCACCCCATGGCCATAACCCACTCCCAGAACCCTCCAACAGCCCACCCTCCCAGACAGACACACACACAGACACACACACCATAGCCGATGGTCAATTACAGGAGGCAGGCCTTTTCTGTTTGTGGGCCAGGCCTCCACAAGGCCTCTGAGGCCGAGAACCTGTCAGGATCACCCGGCCCTGGGGACACCCTGCCTTGCAGGAAGGGGTGGGAAAAAGACACCAGGTTCTGTTGGCCTCACAACAAATCAACCTTCCTTTCTCTCTCTCCCTCTCTTGCTCACTCCGTCTCTCAACATCCTTCTCAATCTCTCTTTCCCCACCATTCTCTCACTCAGTCTCTGTCATACAGTCTCCCTCTCACCATCTCTCTGGATCAATCTCTCATGCTCTCATTCACTTGCTCACACACAATGTCTTTCTCAGTATCTCATGGATTCTCTCTCACACACACACACAAACACACACGCATGGCAAGGACCTAGCACTCAAAGGTCTGTGCCTCTAGGCATGAGTACTGAACCAAGGCCCTAGCACAAAGGCACAGATGGGAATGAACTACCTGGGACACACCTGCACACACGTGATATGCAGTGTGACAGTATTTGTGTAAACCCCTATTTTTGGGCCTTTAGATCCCACCTGTGGCTCCTTCATTGGGCAACTAAGGCTGAACTTGGACTTGCAAACCAATGGGGTTGTGGAGTCCTGAGTTGAGACCCTAAAGGCCAGGGCAGGGTCCGGCTTGGGCACTGTGAAGACAAGAGTGAACAATGCAGACAGATCCTGGCCTGGAGAGCTCACCAATCTAGGGAAGAGACAGACTGCAGTACGACAAATAAAAGAAGTACAGCAGTGATCAAAGGCGCCGTTAGTGTCATCAGGTGCCAACATCGGGAAGATATCCCAGGGGAAGGTGGGTTTGGCCCCCTGGGTAGGAGTGTCATGGCAATCTATCTGGCTCAAAGTCTGCCTGTCACATCGCTTCCTCAGTCTCAACAACCTTCAGGTCAACGTAACTCCTGAAAATGGCCTGGAAGATGCTGCTTTTGGAAAAAGAGCTGGCAGAGCAGGGACCCCAAATTCTACGTGTTTGGTGAAGCCTGATGTAGTCCTGTAGCTGAGATATGAAGGATTTAACCAGGAAGTAAAGCATTGAGCAGGAAATAGATCCAGACAAAGGGAAGTGCATGTGCAAAGGCCCTGGGGCAAGAGGGATAGTGGCAATCACCAGTCCTGACAGAGGCAATACAGAGCCCCAGAGCCCAGAGAAAAGAGGCAAATTGTGGCCAGGGACGAGGCCACTTCCCCCCGGGGTTATGCATTCCTTTGCCTCTGACTTTCGGCAAAGTAGGACACATGAACTTGAAGTGAGGCTCCGCACTGTGATGACTCAATCCGGTTGGATAAGGGAAGAACGGCAACCAGGCTGGAGCAGGTGTGGAAAGCAATGGTGACCTCCCTGGCAGGAAGCGCAGGGGTCACCTCCGTCACACACGCAGAGGAAGAGAAAAGAGAAGGGCTGAGTCTGCAAAAAGGAGAAACCAAGGGCAAAGCAGCATTGACATCAGAAGTGAAAAAGAAAGCAACGAGAAGAAAACTTTGTAAAACTGGCTAGAAAGCAAAGCAGCCCAGCTCAAGAGGAAGAGAAAGTCAGATAGAGCCTCTCGTTCCTGAAATGCAATCTCTCTTGCCCCGTGGGATCACCTCCTCCAAAACCCCACCCTGATGCTGCTGAAGGCATCTTCTCAGAAAGCATACACTTCCCCCGTCTCAGACAACCTCTGCATTTAAATAAATACTAGGTTAACAAACACTGAACCTCTCATGTACTTGCTTCCTCAACCCACCAGGGGGCCTCCCAGCTCCAGGCCTCAGTCCAGCTGGCCCCTAACGGCACCCACTCTCCTATGAATCCCAAGGGGCAATCAGAGACAACCTTCTGGTCCCTACACAGTTGTTTTCCCTGCTGATGATCATACAAGCAAAATGACCCACATCTAAGAGTTAGGGGGGAACGGACGGCAAGAGCAGCCGCCAAGAGGAGGTGGTTAAGGCACAAATGGGGCTTAAATCAGAATATTCCATTGACGGGATGCCTGGATGGCTCAATCGGTTAAGCGTCAGACTCTTGATTTCAGCTCATGTCCTGATCTCACCGTTAGTGAGATCAAAACCCCACGTCAGGCTGTGTGATGACAGCACGGAGCCTCCTTGGGATTCTCACTCTCCCTCTCTCTGCCTCTCCCTTGGCTCACACTCTGTCTCTCAAAATAAATAAACATTAAAAAAAAATCCCATTGTGGTGCCTGGGTGGCTCAGTCGGTTAAGTGTCCGACTTCGGCTCAGGTCATGATCTCACGGTTCGTGGGTTCGAGCCATGCGTCGGGCTCTGTGCTGACTGCCAGCTCGGAGCCTGGAGCCTGTTTCAGATTCTGTACCTCCCTCTCTCTGACCCTCCCCTGCTCACACTGTCTCTCTCTCAGAAATAAAAAACATGAAAATTTTTTTTAAAAATCCCATTGATGGCTTATCATGACTGGGGTCTCTTGCGCAGGAACCACCCGCAGTTGCAAATCCAACATAAGCCATCACTGAGAAGTCCTAGCTTCCCAATGCTAGTGTTTGCCAAAGAGAGAAAATTCATCTACATTCCCCCAAACCACATTAGGTCACTGCTCTTCAGACAGTGACACAACAAAGCCCCACATTATTTCGAAATCTGAGAAGCAAACACATATTTTGAGATTTTAAGAGAGATTTATACAAAAATAGTGAAAACTACAATGTTTTTTACCACCTGAACACTTGCTATATGACCTCCAAATTGGACATTGGTGAGTTCCTCGTAGTTTTTCTAAGAAATAACAACCGCGGGCCAAGTTTTTAGAAGAAAACTATATTCTTTTAAAGAAAATGAAAATATTCTCAAAGAAAAAAACTTAATTTAAGTCAAATCATACGCTTTTGTCGTGGAGCCTGATACAGTGCTTTCCTGCAACAGGTGTTCTCCCTGCCACGCGGACAGGGCGCCCTCTCGCGGTCTCTCTCGACCGAGCCCTGTGGCTGGAAATTTTGCATGAGAAGGTTCTTTTCCCAAGGCTGAAAGATGGCGGGGTGGGGGTGGGGAAGGTCGGGCGGGAGTGGACCCCAAGCCACGAGGAAGGGATGGGGAGACCCTGGAGGGATTGTGGCTGAAAACACCCTTGGAATCCTGGTGGCCAAGGGCAGGGGCTCCTTTGAGGGCCCCACTCCACAAGGATGTCATTCATCACCCTCTCCCGAACCCGACACCCTTCCCACCCACCAAAGGCGCTTGTGAGACACACAAACACGTGTGCCCTCCGCCACCCCCCGCCTGCCAGCCCACCCCTGCCCCGAGGAGCAATCTCAGATGGGGCCCCTTTTGAACAGGGAAACTGGCTCCCGCCTCCAGGCCAGTGCGAAGAGGAGGACGGCGGCCCGCGCCCCTGCGCGCAGCTGTGGCGTCCTCAGCGGGTGCCCCACGGCGGCCAGGGAGCCTGCCGGAGGCCGCGGGGCGCAGCGACCCTGGGAACGCCAGGCCGGCGTCGGCGTCGGGGGGGAGGGGCCGGGCAGGGCCCGGAAGGAAGGAAGCGGCAGGAGGAGGCACAGACGGTGAATAAATAGAAGCAGCTTCGCCGCGGGGCCGGCCCCTCGGACAGCAGCTCGGTGGCACGCGGGTGGGGTGGGGCAGAAGCGGGACAGCCGCGCCCCGCCCCCTCCCCGCGGGACGCAGAGCTCCGGCCACCCGTCCCGCCCAGGGGCGCTCTCTCACGCACACGCACGCACGCACGCGCGGCCGCCGCGCGGGCTCCCTTCCCCGCTCAGAGCTCCGTGACGTGCACCGCAGGCGAGGGGAGGGGCCCGGGCCTGAGGCGCCGCAGGTGGCAGCGGCGGCACAGCAGGTGGCCGTCCAGGGGGTAGCAGCGGCGTCCATCCTCCCCGCTCAGCTGCAGCCCGCAGTCCTAGGGAAGAACACAGCCCCAACCCCAGAGTGAGCGAGGGGGGCACGGGAGGGCCCCCGCGAGTCCTGGCGCGGCGCGGGTCTGTGGCGCCCTGTGCAGCTTCCGGAGGACTTTGGCGTTGACGGGGGCGCGGGGGGGGGATGGGGGTCTGGAGTCCAGCCTCTTGGACTTCCAAAGGGCACCAGCCTGGAATCTGCGGGAGCGCTGGGCGGCCCGTGGGGGCATCAGCACAGAAATGTGATGGCTTTTAACAACCAACAACCCACCACGTCTCCCAGGGAGCGCAGGCACCTGCAAAGCAGAAGTGGACCCACGGCCGAGAGGCTCCCACGGAAGCGGAAAGAGGAAGAGCTGAGCCAGAGGGATTTGAGGGGGAAATAAACGTGAGGAAAACCAAAACTGGATGGCTCTAGGGGCACAGTGAAGAGAGTCAAGGAGGGAGGGCCAGCGGGCCGAAAGCCACTGAGAGGGCAGGACAGTGACAATGGAGAAGTGTCTCCTGGATCCCGCCACACGGTGGTCACTGGGGACGCGGAGGGAGGGGTTCGGATACCTGGCCCCGGCACCTTAAGAGGTGGAGAAAAACTGGAGACATCTGGTAGACAAAGTGTTCTCTGACCCTTCCTTACCCTCTGAGCACTGCAGTGTGCTTTAGAGGCTAATCTTCTCAGTTTAACAAGTTGTGTGATTCTTTGACCTCTGAAAACAATTGGCAGGAAGCGTGAAGGGCCGCACGGAGGATGTGCCGTCAGACACTGGGGCAAGGCCAACCGGGCAACTTCTTCCTTCCTTTGCCCCCTGGCCCCAGGAGAACGCTTCGGTCACACCTCACCGCATCCGGGGCTCAACTCCTGCTTTGACACTTGTTCCCCGAAGGCCCTGAGACCAACACCTGCCCCGCCCACCCAAGTCCTGTCCCAGGAATCCTCCCGGTCCCTCCACAGGCCCCCTGATTGGGCCCGGCTACTAACCACCACACACCGGACAGGGGCCGAGTGACGGCGCCGGACACCCTTGCTCCTGGCCAAGGAGCTCTCTGGGGACAGCAGCACTGCGTCCCACAGCCTCGGGGCTCTGGCTGCGCGTCATCTGAAGCTTGACTGGCTCCCAGTCTCTCTGCAACAACCTTCCCTGTAATTAGCGGTCCCAAGGGGCCACCACAGGCCCCAGGACAGCAGACAGGATGCCACGTTACTGTCAGAGGAGAAACCGTGGCCTTCTGTGCCCTACCTGCTCTTGCTCCTCCTTCCCTGGTCCCCCGGTGGGATTCTGGTTCCCAGTGGGCTACCTGCCCCAACCAAGGCCACATGGTTCAAAACAGACCCTTGATTCCTACTGAAGATTTCTCATTGACACTCCCTCCTGCTTTTCACTGGGACCCGAAACCCAACACACTTTTCTCGGTTTTTTCTCCTGCCTCTCTGTTCACTCATTCTTGGCCTCCTCACATGGCTGCTCTGCCCACCCCCAACCCCCAGTGTTGCTGTTCCTTAGACCATCCTGAGCCCCTACTCCTGTCCTACAGCTGCCCCTGGAAGACTTCATTCACTGCCCTGGCTTCACGTACATGCCCATGATGGGACTCAAGGCTTCCGGCCATGACAGTAACCAGGACTGGATTTCCCATCCTCCCTTTAACAATGAAAAACCAGGTAAAAGATATGAAACATTGATTCTCAGACCCCAGACAACAGACAAGGCAGGTCCGTGATCTCTGAGAGAAGGGAACCTAGAGGCGAGCCTTACAACTGCCCCCAGTTGCAAAACCTGAAGGGATTGTCCAGGCTGCCCAAAGAGGGGCCCAAGGGGTCTTCTTGAATTGAGAATTTGGAGAGGCCAAGGCAATTAGAAAGTGCAGGGCGGAGTATCAGGAAGGAAAGAGCTATATGGGCCAATGACACCCAAATTCCTACACCTGCAGCCGGAGTCTTTGAACTCTAGCACGTCTGGCTGCCCCCTGGATATCTCCAGCGAGGTACCCCAGTGCCCACAGTGAGAATATGTCGCCTCCAAGTCTCACCCTTGCTCTCTCCTGGGATCCTAATGGACACCTCCCAATCCCCAAACTGCCAGGTCTAGTCACTGGCTGAATCCAGTCCCTTTTACTGCCTGACCTTCATGCAACTCAAGTTACTACCCTGAACCCAGGACCAACCTCCCCAGGGAAACCCAGACACCCCCCGCCTTCCTCTGATGGCAAAGAGCACCCTTTCTAAAACCATCATGCCATCATATCATCCATTTGGACCACTCTCCACTGCCCTCAGGATGAGCCCACACTCCTCAGCACGTATAGACTTGCGTCCCCAGCTCCTGCCAATTGCTCCAGTGACACAAAACAACACATTCACCTTCACACCTGAGCACACTCTGCTTCCACTGCCTGGAAGTGCCTTTCTAACTGCATCCTTGGCTAACCCAGGCGTCTTTCAAATCTTAGCTTGGGTGTCACCTCCTCCAGAAAGCCTCCCCTGATTCTCCAAGGCCTCCTATATGTTCTGACAAGCCTTTGAAGAGATAACTGGCCTGAGTACTCATGGCTGCCATCAGAGTATGGACTCTTTATTTTTATTCTCTGTATATCCCCAGCAGCCCACGCACTGTCGATCCTCAGTAAATAGTTGATGGAATGGAAAATGGGCTGAGAACAAATCTTGGGGAGGGCTCTGTGGGGAGGGCAGGGAGAATGGGAGCGTAAACAAGGAGGTGGGCCCACAGAACACGTAGAGGAAAGGAGATCCTTGAAGGGGGGGGACCGCGCCAGCCACCAACCCTCCGGCAGGGCCCAGGCTCACCTCACAGTGGTAACACTCCACATGGTAGTCTCTGTCCATGGACACCACACGGATGGTGGTCTCACAGCCCTGGAGGAAGAGATGGGGGTTTGCACATGCTTGTGTGTAGCGCACACGCCTACATAACACGGTACTATCGGGGCAGGTGCGTTCACGCCCACGTGAGCACGGACTTCGGTGCTTCCGTGGGCAGAACGGCATCAGCAGGTGCACACGAATGGACATCTCCCCGCAGCCACACCCAACCCCACACACGTGTCCATGAGAGCCGTCCCACGGGTGTCAGTGTGCATATACGTGTTCTCTTCAGTTCTTTGCAGGCAGGGAAGACCACGGCCAGGGCGGCCTCCCCAGGCACACCAGCCTGGGGCAGAAGCAGCACGCGCGGGAGACCCAGTGCCAGGAGAGCTGCACCACCCAAGCGTGTCTCCTGCACAGACTGCATCCTCCTCACGTCTGCCCCCCCCGCCCCCCCCAGCCTGCAGAGCTAACAGACCCAGGGAGCGATCCTTACATCCACGGGCAATGGGGCTGAGGGCCACCGTTTCTAACTTACGCAGGGACACGTGCACCCTGTGTGCTTGGGCACAACACAACCCTCGGCCCCGAGGGATTCGGGGCGGGAGCATCCGCATCTCTCCCACAGGGGCCCAAGACCTGGGGCCAACCTGGGGCAGAGGCCAGGCCGGGCCAGACACCTGATCATCTACAGGTGAGCGGTTCCTACCTGTGCAGGGAGGATAGGGCGGGCGCAGGAGGCACATTTTGGTGCAAAAACCCTGGAGGAACAAAGAAAACCAGAAGTGACAAGCTGAGTGTCCGGAGGCCAAGGGCGCCAAGGCAGACCCAGCCACAGTAGACCCATGACATGGCCCAAGCATCAGAAACCCTTTCCTTGCGTGGACACACTGGCGCGGAAGCAGCCTCTGCGGTGCCTTCTTGGCCTTTTAACTGGTTCTCCAGTTCACTTCCACCCCATCACCTCCTCCAGGATGGCTTCTGTTTCCCCCTAGCCTCTCACTCACACGTCCTGTCAGTTCCCTGCCCCCTAGCGTCCAGGTTTGGGCCACCCCTAGCTGTGACCCCTGCAAAGCCCGGCTCCACACTGAGCACCAGGGATCCATGCAGGGCACCAACCCCATTCAAGGCTGCAGCCCAGGACCAGCGCGCTGAGGGCAGGGCCACGGCCACGGCCACGGCGGGGGAGAACAGACTGGCTGCTCACATGGATACCAGACAGGCAGGGCAGGGACTCTGCAGAGACTCCCAAGCCCCCACCACAGGCAGAAGAGGCCTAGCCTGCCCCTGGGAGCACAGGGATAGATGCTGGGTGGGGCAGCCAGGAGCACCCCCGCCACTGGGAGGAGGGGAGCATGCGGGTAAAGGTGGGGAGAGGAGCGAGATGGCTGGTGGCTGAATCACCCAAGGAGGGTCCAAGGCAGGAAGTGAAATGGCCAAGAATGGAGAACACAGACAGGCAGGCTGGAAAAACGGTTCCTGGGGGGGGCAGGAGAAACAGCAGGTGTCACACCCACCCACCCCCAGCCCCCCAGCGCTGGCCACTCACGTGTGATAGTCTCTGACACAGTAGATGTTGTTCTCCACGTCCACAGTGAAGGGCACCCCGTCCAGGCACTCGTTACACACTGAGCACCGGAAGCAGCCTGGGTGGTAGGACTTCCCGAGGGCCTGCAGGATCTGGGGGTGGGAGGCACTGAAGGGTCAGTGCAGACGGAAGGCTCAGCACAGCCCCCAGAAGAGGCTCTGGCTCTGAGCCCTCGGCAGGTCTGCAACAGGTGAGAGGCTGGGTCCTAAGACCACCCATGTCAGAGGGGCGCCAGGAGGCTGGGGGGGTTCTCACCATCTCCATGATGAGGTGTCCGCACACACTACACTTGTCGGCTGTTTGCTGGAACCCAGAGTACTGAGAGGAGACAGAGGATCCAGGATGTTACGTGACAAAGGGGCACTCGCTGCCCAGCCAGCGCCTGCCTCCTGGGCCCAGGTCTCCGTGTCCCTCCCCTCCCCTGGCACCCCCCAGGGCCCAGCTCGGACTCACCAGGAAGTCCTCCTGGCAGTACACTTTCTCACCCACGTTGTAGAACGCCTTCCCGCGAAGTCGCCTCCCTGCAAGGACGAGGATCGAGAAGGGGGTCCTGGGGCCGCTGGAACCGGATACGGCCCCGCTTCCAGCTCCCAAGACTCTCCTCCAACAGGTGGCAGATCGTGGGCAAATTTTAACACTTCCCTTTCAGATTAGGCTACTACTGTTACCATGATAAATATTTTTAAAAGATTAAACAGGGGCGCCTGGGTGGCTCAGTTAGTTAAGCGTTAGACTTGGGCACAGGTCAAGATCTCCTGGTTTGTGGGTTCGAGCCCCATATCAGGCTGTGCTGACAGCCCAGAGCCTGGAGCCTGCTTCGGATTCTGTGTCTCCCTCTCTCTCTCTGCTCCTCCCCTGCTCATGCTCTGTTTCTCTGTCTCTCAAAAGTGAGTAAACATTAAAAAATAATAATAATGAAGTTGGGGGTGGGGTACAAAAAATAATAATAATAATTAAATAAATAAAATAAAATACATTTGCTTCACGGGCACTCAGAATAGACATTCCAGAATGAATTGTTATCATCCATGAATATAAGAAGTACAACCCTCACCAGGTAACAAAGCTCTGGTAAAAGACATGTCCTTGTCAAAACAAGAGCCCCAGCAGACCAGGCCGCTGTTAGAGGCATCCCCTCAGGAGAAAGCCCACAGCGCCTAACAAGGAACGGGAGGGAGCCTCCTCCCCCTGATAAAGAGCACCAGTGAGAAACCCTCAGCTGACAGCAGATATACTGGTGAAATAGTGGATGTTTTTCCCTTTAGGATTCAGCATTGGACCAGAAGCCCTGGGCTGTGTAATAAGATGGGTGAAGAAAAAATAGAAGATTGGAAATGAAAAAATAAAACTATATTTTAAAAATCATTTTTTAATGTTTATTTATTTTTGAGAGAAAGAGACAGAGAGAGAAGGAGAAGGGCAGAGACGGAGAGGGAGACAGAATCTGATGCAAGCTCCAGGCTCTGAGCTGTCAGTACAGAGCCCGACGCAGGGCTCGAATGCACAAACCATGAGATCATGACCTGAAATGAAGTCAGATCCTTAACCAACTGAGCCACCCAGAGGCCCCAAAGTAAAACTATCTTTAATCAGGATGTGTAGTAAACCATAAGGAATTTAATAAAAAAGGAAACAAACAAGCAAACCCTACTAGAACTAACAATGAGTTTAGCAAGGTTGTAGGACAGGTGGTCAGAATATGAAAATCAAATATATTTTTATACTCTGGTAACAAATGATTAAAAAATGGACTTAAAAATTTTAAAACTGCATTTATAACAGCATCCAAAAAAACCTATAAAATACTAAGGGATAAACTTAATAAAAGATGTGTCTGACCCTCGCTCTGCCAAACCCAACTCTGCTGAAATTTCAGAAGACCTACATAGAGTGACAAACCATTGCTGGAAGACAACTCTCTGTTGGGTGTCTCACATTTCTGCACGTCTTACAGAGGCCTGGCAGCTCTCATTCTGAACTACTTTCCCAAAGACATCTGGGGGCCAAAGCACTTACAAAACAGAGATTGTGGGGCGTCTGGGTGGCTCTGTTGGGTAAGCATCCAACTTTGGTTCAGGTCAGGATCTCACGGTTTGTGGGTTCAAGTCCCAAACTGGACTCTGTGCTGTCAATGCCCACTTTGGATCCTCTGTCTCCCTCTCTCTCTGACCATCCCTCCCTCTCTCTCTCTCAAAAATAAACATTTAAAAAAAAAAAAGAAAGAAAACAGAGATGGTTACCTTCCTCTGAAGTAGAAAGCAGGCCTGTGTGGTGTCCAGCTTAGTACAGATACTGTGCTCCTCAGAAACAAGGGTCAAAAAGCTTTGCTGGCAGCCCATTATAAAACATCAGGGCTCCCTAAATTCAGGGTTCTCTAGCTCCGAGACAGGACCTACTGCATGTGCTGCCTCCACGTGGGCCACTCTGCGCCACCCCCCGTGGGACTCGGGCAGAGAGATTCGAATGTGAAGCTCCTCCTGCCTGCAGCGCTGTGAGCCCCTGCGCCCTGGAGGCTCATCTCTTCCGTCAGCACTGGTGACACGGAGGCAGAGAAACTGACCAGCTCACAGGTAGGGGAAAAAATCTCAGTCCTTGGCAATCACCTTCACAGCTTCAAATATTCTGATACCAGTTCTCCTCAAATGGATCTATATATTAAATGCCACACAGTTAAGATCCCAGCATTCTTTTTTTTTTTTTGGTGGAAGCTGATATGCCAATTCTATTTTGGTTTTCTTCTTTCAAACTTCCAATTCTAAAATTCATATAAAAATACAAAGAACCTAGAATAGCCAAATAATCTTGCAAAAGATCAACAATACTGGAAGACTTAAACTACCTATCTTAAAACAAAGTAATCAAGACAGTGTAATATGGTGGTAAGGAAAGACAAAAAATTCAGTAAAACAGAAAAGACTACAAAAATAGACCCATAAATATTTCAACAAACACACAAGTGGGAAATCAAAGTCTTTTTAGCGTATTGAAAAAAATGAAATATGAAAAAAAATGAAACTCAAGTCCTTGCCTCATACCCTACACCAAAATATAACATAAAGTGGGTTATCAACCTCAACATAAAAATGAGAAACTTAAGGGACACCTGGCTGGCTCAGTCAGAAAAGTATGTGGCTCTTGATCTCGGGGTTGTGAATCTGAGCCCCACATTGGATGCAGAGATTACTTAAAAATAAAATCTTTAAAAAATAAAAAAAGAGAGAAACTTAAAGCTTCTAGAAGAAAACATAGGAGACTATCTTCATGACTTAAAGTGAGACCAAAAAATTTTAGGTTACAAAACAAGAACCATAAAACAACAAAAAAAAAAATTACATTTTAAATTTCATCAAAATTTGAAATTTATCAGAAAAGTGTATCACTGGGGCACCTGGATGGCTCACCCAGAAGAACATGCAACTCTTGATCTCAGAGTCGAGTTCAAGCCCCCCATCAGATGCAGAGATTACTAAAAAAATAATAAACTGAATTAAAAATATTAATCATACTATTAATGTGATCAATATAATATTATATTAATTAATTATATTAATATTAATATAAATATTAATGTGAGAAAATATTCACAAAACAGGCATTCCAAAAAGAACTTGTACTCAGAATATATATCTCCTCACAACTAACTAATTTAAGACAAGTCTCAATTCAAAAGCTGAACAGAAGACCTAAACAGATTTCATTAAAGAAGATATAAATGATCAAGAAGATGCTTAACCTTGTTCATCATCAGGGAAATGCAAATTAAACCACAAGACACCACTTCACACCCATTAGAATGGCTAAAATTAAAAAGACTAAAATATCAATTGTTGGCAAACATGTAGCAGAACCCAGCATTTCTAGTGGGAGTATAAAATAGCACAACCCCTTTGGAAAACAGTTTGGCAGTCTCTTATGAAGTTAAACATACACTTAGCCTATGACCCAGAAATTCCACTCTTTGGAATTTACCCGAGAGAAATGAAAACATTTGTCCACAAATGACCTGTACGAGAATATTCACAGCACAATCCATTATCTGTCAATAGTTACACAGATCAGGGGCGCCTGGGTGGCTTAGTCGGTTAAGTGTCCGACTTTTGCTTAGGTCATGATCTCGCGGTTCGTGGGTTCGAGCCCCGCGTCGGGCTCTGTGCTGACTGCCAGCTCAGAGCCTGGAGCCTGTTTCAGTCTGTGACTCCCTCTCTCTGACCCTCCCCTGCTCGCGCTGTCTCTCTCTCTCTCCTAGAAATAAATAAAACATTAAAAAAAAAAATAGTTACACAGATCAACAAACTGGTATATTCATACAGTAAAATCCCACTCAATGAGTGAGCTATTAATACACAGCTTTTAATAAAGAGATGCTTAGGGGCACCTGGGTGGCTTAGTCGGTTAAGCGTCCGACTTTCGCTTGGGTCATGATCTCGTGGTTTGTGGGTTTGAGCCCCGCGTCGGGCTCTGTGCTGACTGCCAGCTCAGAGCCTGGAGCCTGTTTCAGAGTCTGTGACTCCCTCTCTCTCTGACCCTCCCCTGCTCACACACTCTCTCTCTCCTAGAAATAAATAAAACATTAAAATTAAAAAAAAAATAAAAATAAAAAAGAGATGCTTAACAATAACAACAACAAATCAGCCACAAAACAGTATATATTTGACTTCATGTATATGAAGTTCTAGAACAGACAAAACTAATCTATGGTGGTGGAAATTAGAAGGCTGTGGGGCGTCTGGGTGGCTCAGTCGGTTAAACATCCTACTTTAGCTCAGGTCATGGTCTCCTGGTCTGCGAGTGCAAGCCCTGCATTGGGCTCTGTGCTGACAGCTCAGAGCCTGGAGCCTGCTTTGATTCTGTGTCTCCCTCTCTCTCTCTGCTCCTCCCCTGCTCATACTCTGTCTCTCTCTCTCTCTCTCTGTCTTAAAAACAAACAAACATTAAAAAAAGAAAGAAATCAGAATGTTGGTTGGGCAAGTGTGATGGGAAACACAGGGCATCAACTAAAAAAGGGCAAGATGAAAGTTTCTAGGGTGTTGAAATTTTTCTATCTTTGCTAGGAGTTTGACTTACACAAACATAAACATGTATCCAAAGTCTTTGAACTATATACTTACCACATGTTTGCAGGACTGTCTGTATACTGAGGTCAGTTACAAACAAAAATAAAGAGAACATGCAACATCTTGTGTCCGAGTAAAGAAGCGCTCAAAGAATGATGGGAACTCACCACAAGGGCACAGGGACCAGCTCAAAGGGACTTCCTCTGGCCAAATTTGTGCAGCAAAAAGAAAAATGACTAAATCTCAATGCACTGCATGAATAAAAGTCCACGAGCACATAAAAATATTCATGGAAAGAAATACTTTTGCCCCCATTCAAGTTTAAAACTTTCCTTACTGAATTTTAAAATATTCCCTGGGGAGGAGCACCTGGGTCGCTCAGTTAGTTAAGCGTCCAACTTTGGCTCAGGTCACGATCTCACAGTTTGTGGGTTCGAGCCCCATGTCGGGCTCTGTGCTGACAGCTTGAGGCTGGAGCCTGCTTCGAGTTCTGTGTCTCCCTCTCTCTCTGCCTCTCTCCTGCTTGCACTCTGACTCTCTCTCTCAAAAATAAATACACATTAAAACATTTTTTAAATAAATAAAAAAATAAATGGAATGCTCCCTGGGGAAATGCACCTTTGACACAGACATCAACAAATTCCCACAGACTGACTTCAAATATTTTACAGTTTTTATATCAAAAATTATAAAACCATGTGAAGAAACAAGACCAAGAGGAGAAACAATAAACAACGGAAGTGGGACATCAGATATGGGGATTATTAGATAGAATAAAAATATTTAATGTGCTTCCAAAATAGAAACAGATGTCCAAACCATGAGATTATAAAAACTTCTTGGACATTAAATGCAATAACTGAAAATAAATTAAAAAAGATAAATTGCACTTTACTATGACTTTACTTCATCAGAAGACATCATTAAGAAAGTAATGAAGCAAGAATAGGTTAGGAAAAGAATTTATATCACATATATCTAACACAGAACTTGTATCCAAGGTGCATACAGAACTCTCACAAATCAATTTTTAAGAAGCCAAACCACCCAACCTAAAAATGGCCAAAAGACTTCAACAGGCATTTTTACAAATGAAGGCATTCAAATGGCCAACAGAGACATAAAAAGGTATATGAGTCTTCACTACTCATCAGAGAAATTCAATTCAAATCTCATTAATGGAGCGCCTGAGTGGCTCAGCCGGTTAAGTCCGACTTCAGCACAGGTCATGACTTCACAGTTCGTGGGTTCGAGCCCCACGTCAGGCTCTGTGCTGACAGCTAGCTCAGAGCCTGGAGCCTGTTTCAGATTCTGTATCTCCCACTCTTTCTGACCCTCCCTTGCTCACGCTGTCTTTCTCTCTCTCTCTCTCTCTCTCTGTCTCAGGAAAAATAAATAAATAAATTGAAAAGAAAAGAAATATAAATGTCCATTAATGGACACAGAGGCAATACTCATAAAAGTTTTATTTATAATCACCAAACTATGAAAACAGCTCAAAACTCATGTGGCAGAGACTGGGAAGGGGCATCAGGGGCTCGTAAAGAGTGATGGAACTATTCTACCCTTTGATCTGGATGGTGAGTACATGGGCACGTAGACATGTACAAACATATCAAGCTGGAATACACTCAAGATTGGTGTCTTTTACACGCTTCGTGTATTTTCAATCTTGATAAAAAGGAAAAACACTATCAAAAATGTTGAGGCAGATTTGAGAAAATAAACAAAAAGAACTTCTAGAAATTAAAAAAATCCAATCACTGAAATAAAAAACACACTGAAAGAGTTCAGTAGGAGATTAAACACAGTTGAAGAGAAAAATGAATGATCTGGATTCTAGCTTCCAGAAGACAGATCTGAGGAAATTAAACAGAATGGGAGACAGAGAAGTGCATACTATGAGGGAGAGGTTAAGAGACACAATAGAATGAGAAAACCTAATATTTCTTTTTTTTTTTCTTAATTTTTTTTTTTAATGTTTTATTTATTTCTAGGAGAGAGAGAGACAGCATGAGCAGGGAGGGTCAGAGAGAGAGGAGTCACAGATTGAAACAGGCTCCAGGCTCTGAGCCGGCAGTCAGCACAGAGCCCGACGCGGGGCTCGAACCCACAAACCGCGAGATCATGACCTAAGCGAAAGTCGGACACTTAACTGACTAAGCCACCCAGGCGCCCCAAAAGCCTAATATTTCTAATTTGAATTCTAGAAGTAAATAATAGAGAGAATGGGAGAGAAGCAAGTTTTGAAAATAAAATAGCGGAGATTTTCCCCACGTTGGAAGTCAAAATGAATCCCAAGCAGGACAAATAAAAGAAAATCCACAGCTACACACAGCAGAGTCAAACTATAAAAGGATACTTTAAATTATCTGTCCTTTTTTCTAACTGATATGTGAAAGTATTTTAAATTGTCTGGAAAATAATCCTTAGAACTTATGCATGTGGCAGTATATGGTTTGTTTTACCAAGTGCTTCATGGGGTCTTTTAATGAACAGGTAGGTTGTTGGGGTTTTTTTAATGTTTATTTATTTTTTAAAGAGAGAGTGCTCGAGCAGGGGAGGAACAGAGAGAGAAAACCCCAAGCAGGCTCCCCACTGTCAGCATGGAGCCTAATGTGGGGCTTGAACTCACAAACTGTGAGATCATGACCTGAGCTGAAATCAAGAGTCAGATGCTTGGGGGGAGGGGCACAAAAGAGTCAGGCGCTTAACCGGCTGAGCCACCCAGGCGCACCTAAAAGATTTTATTTCTACAGGGCGGTTCATGGGTTCGATCCTGAGGTTCATGGGTTCGAGCCCCGCGTCGGGCTCTGTGCTGACTGCCAGCTCAGAGCCTGGAGCCTGTTTCAGTCTGTGACTCCCTCTCTCTCTGACCCTCCCCTGCTCACGCTGTCTCTCTCTCTCTCCTAGAAATAAATAAAACATTTAAAAAAAAAAAGAAATTGCTGGGGCACCTGGGTGGCTCAGTCAGTTAAGCACTCGACTTTGGCTCAGGTCATGATCTCGTGGTTCGTGAGTTCGAGCCCCACGTTGCGCTCTGTGCTGACAGCTCAGAGCCCGGAGCCTGCTTTGGATTCTGTGTCTCCCTCTCTCTCTACCCCTCCCCTGCTCATGCTCTGTATCCCTCTGTCTCAGAAATAAATAAACATTAACAAAATTTTTAAAAAGAAAGAAAGGAAAAAAGAAAATGCTGAGTGAAAATTGTTTCAAATTTGGAAACCTATTCACAAACTCCAAAATAAGTGAGAGAGAGGGTAGAAGAAAGATATTTCAGACACAGCGGAATTCAGAACCCTGGCCTCCCACATGCCCTTTCTTAGATAATGTCTTGTAGACCCTGCTTCACAGCTTTGGTTCTTCCCTTCTCCTCCGAGTTGTGTTCAGTAGCAGCCTTACCTCAGACAGCCTGCTGCGCTCAAGGGAAACCTGAATCCGTTCCCATTACCCACGGGCAGGCTTGATCAGTATAAAGATAATTCCTCTTCCCTGATTATGACATTGGTTCAGAGGCTCAGGCAAGTCAGTCAATCAACCACAGCATTCCCCACCACAACCAAAGAAACTCGTTCAGCAATGGATGTGTGAGATGCTCTGGCCAGTGACATACGAGGAGATACATGCCAGGTGCTTTCTGGAAAAGAAGTTTCCAAAAACATGACCAGAAGAGATGCCCCCCTTCCTCCAGACTAGTGGTGTGCCAATGGAAGTCTCAAGCCGCCTCGGACATTTCACCACCATTAAAGAAGTTGCCCAAACCCGAGGAAGAAGCCAAACCCAAGGGAAACTCACCCAAGCTATTCAGAGGGCCTGAGCCACTAGAACAATCCCAGCCTGAAGCCAGACCTATCTCAGGGCTCCCAGTTCACTGAGCCAAAGAATACTTTTAGAGTTGAAGCCTCCTTAGCAGTTTCTCTGTTATCTACAGCTAAAAGCTGCCAGGACCTAGTGGATCCAATGCAGGGAGCACACAGGGGAAGGCACAGAATGAGCACTCCGCCAGGGCCAGCGGGCCATGAACTCAGGCTAAGGGGAGGTGAGAGCCTCCCAATAGCAACTGCGCAGGAAGCCTGATAGGATGGAGCCTCTGGGGAGGCGGGAAGTGAAGACATATAAACCAAGCCAATACAAGGGGTGGGGAGGGGAGGGTTAAAAAAAAAAAACACAAAAAAAATTCAGGAAAACGAAAAGACTATAGGACAAAAAGGGGGTGTGATCACAGTATCATTCCTTGCTCTGCAGTAGGGTTTTAAACAGTCAAGGAGGGGCGCCTGGGTGGCTCAGTCGGTTAAGCGTCGACTTCGGCTCAGGTCATAATCTCGCGCTTTGTGGGTTTGAGCCCCGCGTTGGGCTCTGTGCTGACAGCTCAGAGCCTGGAGCCTGTCTTCGGATTCTGTGTCTTCCTCTCTCTCTGACCCTCCCCTGCTCACACTATCTCTCTCTCTCAGAAATAAATAAAACATTAAAGAAATTTTTTAATAAAAAAAATAAACAGTTAAGGAAACATAAACCTAGTTTACTGACTTAACCACAGTTTACAATAAAAGTACACTGAGGGCGCCTGGGTGGCTCAGTCCGTTGAGTGACCGACTTCGGCTCCGATCTTGATCTCACAGTTTGTGGGTTCAAACCCCGCGTTGGGCTCTGTGCTGATAGATCAGAGCCTGGGGCCTGCTTGGGATTCTGTGTCTCCCTCTCTCCTGCCCCTCCCCATGCATGCTGTGTGTTTCTCTCTCTCTCTCAAAAATAACAAATAAATGTTAAAATTTTTAAAAAAATAAAAAAGAAAGTACACTGAGAAAACAGGAGTGACGAGGAAAGAGCGGTGGCAGAGCCTGTTCCTCATCTGTCATAGCAAAAGTGTCAGTCAGTCTAAAAGTGCTGCATCAAAAACCAGCACTTGTGTGCTTGTTACAATAGGGAGGCGTCTGCCAGAAGAAATTGCTAAAAAATCCTGAGCGGCTGCATCCGGGGAATGGGACCAGGAGTGGAAAGATGAGTGGTTTTTTGCTCTTGCAAAACAGAGCCTGCCAGGGCTATTTGACTTGATACGGAGCATGGATTACGCCTGTGTAGACTACAGCGTTAACATGCTCAGTATAAATGAAAGATATTTGCTCAGGGGCAAAGCCTGAGAAACGTAGTAGAATCAAGAGTGCAGGTTTATTAGGTTGGTTGGATAACAGTTACTTTCTTCTTTTTGTAACTTTCTCTAGGTTAAATTATAACATTTATAGCTCACCCATATGTAAACTTGGGAGAAAAATTAAACTGCAGGGAAAGGAAAGAGCAGCCCCACACCCAGGCAGGCAGAAAACACAGCAGCACTGGCTGTATACGCCCCACGCACGCGGCCAGGGGACACAGCGCCCTGCACAGCACGGATGCCCCAGAGCTGGGGGAGGGCCGTCCTTTCCCTGCGGCCACCCAAGGCCCTGGTGCCCACACACCTCGCTCCCCAGGGCCCAGGAGATCTTCCCAGGGGGCGTGGGCCTCCCACACAGGCTGGGCCTAGAGGGAAAGGGGCTACAATTCAGCCTCCTGCACACTCCAGCCTGCGCCAGAGCTGGGGGGTCCGCCGGCTTGGGACCTGGGTGCAGGGGCCCACGGTGCGGGAGGGCCGGGGAAGAGGGTACCTACCACAGGAGTCGCAGGTGAAGCAGTCTGTGTGATACAGGCTCCCCATTGCCTGGCACGCCTGCCTTGCCCCGTAGATGCCAAGCCCACACTTGATGCAAATGCCTGCAGGAGAGAGGCAGGAGAGAGCCCAGGTTGGCACCGGGACTGTCCTAACGCCGCCTGACCCCTGGCGAATGAACCTCCCGAGCCTCCGTCCACGAATGGCTAACGTGGCGACACGGGGACCCTGGCATTTGCTGGTGTTATCTGAGGACTCAGGGTAAGCAGGGCACCGGGCACAGAGTCACGGCTGGCTGATCCCGTCCTTGCCATCAAAATATTAAGGACATGTAAGGGCACCTAGGTGGCTCAGTCAGCTGAGGGTCCAAGGCCTGATTCTGGCTCAGGACATGATCTCACGGTTGGTTCATGGGTTCAACCCCCGCGTCGGGTTCTGTGCTGATGGTGCAGAGCCTGCTTGAGACCCTGTCTCCCTCTCTCTGTGCCCCCTCCCCTGCTTACTTTCTCTCTCTCAAAATAAAAATAAACATTAAAAAGATACTAACGGTCGGGGCGCCTGGGTGGCTTAGTCGGTTAAGCGTCCGACTTTCGCTTGGGTCATGATCTCGCGGTTCGTGGGTTCGAGCCCCGCGTCGGGCTCTGTGCTGACTGCCAGCTCAGAGCCTGGAGCCTGTTTCAGTCTGTGACTCCCTCTCTCTCTGACCCTCCCCTGCTCACGCTGTCTCTCTCTCTCTCCCAGAAATAAATTATAAAAAAAAAAAAAAAAAAAAAGATACTAACGGCATGTTTATACTAGAAAGTCATTCTGGGAGCCCTCACCGGTGGCCCGCTCTTGGACTGAAGGGAAATCCTGCGGTCTGTGAGGCAGAAAGAATGAAGGCCACACGGGCACAACCAGGGCAGAGTCGCTGACCCACCCCAGCCGTGCTTTCCTCATCTGTGTCGTAAGGTGAATGGATTCTCGTTTCATCAGCACACTGACCTTGCGGGCCTGCTACGGCCCCACCGCTTAGGTGCCGGGGACTCGGCACCGCCCTGAGGAGGGCGCGCTCAGGCAGCCTCTGTGCCAGCGGAGGAGACAGACGCCAACAGGTAAATAAACGATACCTCCGGGGGAAACGAGCATGTGAGCTTTGACTGAGGGGGTGAAGAAGGCCCCAGCGACCAGGTGCTGTCTGAGCCAAGGTCTAAAGGCAAGAAGGGAGGACGCTGCCATGCGGGCATCCGGGATTACTGGGGGGAATCGAGGACCACCCCTAGCAGGCAGGGGAGGGGTGGCAAGGAAAAGGGGGACCAGCAAGGCGGGGGGGAAGCCCGGCACTGGTCCCGGGGACTCCCTGGCCAGCCCTCCTGGAGGCCCCAAACGTGGGCAGCCAGCCCGGACATCAGAAGTCCCCCTCACAGCTCCCCAGGGTCTCCTGTGCCCACAGGGCATGAAGGCAGCCTCCGCTGGCCCTCCAGACCCTCAGTCTTCTGGCTGCTTCCCTCACCCTCTCCCTCACTTTCTACCACCTCTCTCTCTCTCTCTCTCTCTCCCCCTCCCTCTCTCTTGTTAACATTTAACCACGGTGGAGCCTCCCCCACCCAACAGCACCACCCTGCCAAGTGGGAAAGAAAGCTGAATCCACACTGCCATCTCCTAACTGTGCACACCTCCAGACTTCCCATCCGGAACCTACCAGATGTGGGACCAGCTCCCCCTCTTTCGTTTCCAGACTGTGCCCCACACCTAGCTTTCTGGCTCTTCCCCCTTCCCAGCTCTGTTGGGTGCTCCCTGCTCTGTCCTGGGCCTCCCGTGCCTCGGTTTCCCCAGGGGAGGGAAGGCCAGCTCAGAAGCCCTCGAAACCAGACAGGAAAGTAAAGGTGGCTGCTGGGGACGCAGAAGGGAGAGCGGAGAACAGCAATTATTCCATACTGAAACTAACTACCAACTGAAACGTTCTGAAGATGCAGAAGGCCAACATGCCTGCAAGTCTCCGCATGTGGCCGTCCCGCGTCTCCCTGGGCGGTCCCACCTGCTGCAATGGCTCACCCCTGCCGAGGGCTCCTGGCGCCCTGCCGCAGCCCACACCTCTCTCCTGAGTCACTGACCAGCTCCCAGATGGCCCCAGACCGCTGCAGGTCTAGCTCAGAGCTCTGGATTTCCCGCAAAGCTGCTCTTGCCCTGGCGTTCCTGCTCAGGAAACGGCACCTGCGCACAGGTAGGTTTCGGGGAGCACCCAGGTCTCCCCTCCTTGTCGCCTCCAACGCTGAATCTCAGCTCCTCTGTTCCCTAATTTCGATTTCCTTACCTCCCTCCCCCTGCTCCCACCGGCCTGATTCAAAGTCATCAATTCTCATCCCAAAGGCCGTTTCAAGAGGCATCCCAGCCTGGCCCCCAAGAATCCACCCCACAGTCTGCAGCGAGACTTCCCTTTGGCAAGTGAAAATGACCCACCCGATCACCCTTACGCTTGTCCATCAAGTCTGAAAACCGGGCCTTGTCACTTTCTTAAGTTACCAGAATCCACAGTGAAGAGTGAAAGCCAGGTGTCCGAGGGAAGCGGGATGGGAGGCAGGGCAAGGGGGGGGGCTATGATTAGCTTGGTTCTGTTGGCTTTTTTGTCTAAATATGTGCTTTCACCTCTTTATTAAAAGACACGAAGGAGAACCAGGAGCCTGGAGTAGCCACAAATTTCAGGGAGTGCAGCGTTTCGAGGAGCGTGGACCCCACCTGCGGGATATAACAGCGAAACCAGACCTCCGAGGCCTGGCAAGCAGCCGGCGGGGCCAGGCCATCACCGGAGTCCGGCAAGAGCTGCCTGAGTCCCGCGAGGGGCGACTGACGGCTGAGGGGAGATCGGAGGCGCATGAGCAAGGGCAATGCCAACCAGGCACTGGGATGCGAAGAGGCGGGCACGCCACCGAGACTTTGTGACCACGCGGGTGCGGGTTTGCTTTTTCCTGGCCATTTTTTTTTTTTCGTGAAGTGAAAGACCTTTTCGTTAAAGACATATTTATAACCAAAGAAAAAGGACCAGTGGAAAGAGGAAAGCTGAAGATCGGAGGAGGTGGGGGTTGGAGGTGGAATGACCCTGATCCTCAGATCTAGACATGGATTTGACACCCTGAGGGTAAATGACCAATGACCGGCAGCCTGCAATTGCTGACCTCCGTTTTCGCAGCAAAACAGAAAGCAAGCTCAGGGACCAGAGAGAACAGGAAGACTGTTGAGGGAATAAAAGAGGGAACTGACTGAGGCTTAGGGCGACGGGTGGCGCCCAGAAGATCACAGAGGTTCAAGACTATCGACCCAACGCCTACTGGTGCAGCAGCAAAAAAAGGGTGCAGCAGTCCTGGCTCAGAGTCAAGAGTTCTGCAGGGCAGAGGCGATTCAAGGAATCGGAGGTACTAAGGAGACCAAGAGGCAGTCAGACCCGAAGCGAAGCAAAAACAGGGTGTGGCCCTGGGAGGAGGTGGCTCCAGAGAAGGCAGGGAGGCCACCAAAGTTCAAGAGGTTCTGGAAGTCTGCGGCTGTTGGCTGGCTCTGGCAGCAGAACTTGGTGAGGAAAGATGGGAAGGTTCTAAAGCCATCAGTGAATGGAGAGAGGGGCCAGGAGGTCAGAAAGTGCCAGGGCCAGCGAGAAGGGGTGGCCCGGAAAGAAAGACACACTCTGAGGATGCGGTGTATCAGACATCACTTGAGTTCATGCTACCTGAGGACCTCCTCTTGCAGAACTGTGTATCATTCCAGCTTAATTGTGTGAAATTGCCACTTCTAAAGCTCCAGGTCAAATGTCGGCCTAAGTTATCAACAGTTTAAGCAAATAGTTGCCCATATTTTTAAAAATTAGGAAAAGGTAACCCAGATCTGGCTTCTCTTGGAAAAAAGGTCTCCCTACCATCGCTCCTTCCCACTCCTGGTGGATTCAATGGGCCCTTTCGAAAGGATGACCCACCAGCTTGTGCGGTCTCGAGCCGTCAGCCCCTGTCTCCCAGCACTACCTGCTCGGGTGCGGCCACCTCGGCTTCACACACGGACTCACGAGTGACCGCAGCGGCTCACAGAACCCACCGTGACGCGGGCCCCACAGTGCACGGGGACAGGAGACAGGCAGTCTCTCCCAGAGACAGCACTGGAGGCGTTCTCTTCAGAAGCCCACGCCAGCTTCTGCTCCGGGCACCTGGCGGGCACGAGGGGCTAACAGTTTCCTAACTCACCCCCATGCCCCCGGGGCCATCTGACAGCAGCCCCAACACCTGCCAAACCACAGATTCTCACCCCAGTGCTCCCAGATGGGCTCGAACCTCTCTTCTGTGTGTCCCTCCCGAAGGCAGACCCACCCTGCGGCCCACACAACCCCTGGGGGCAGAGTGGAACAGTCCACACCCTCACATGCCTCCTTTGGCCCACAATCTTCCTTCTGCCTGGAATGCCCCCATCTAGCCTGCCACCCAGAGCCACCTCCTCGCTCAAGATCCAGTTCGGGGCGGTCCTGAGCTGCTAGCGGGAATGAATGCAGGAGATACAAACCCCAGGACAGCCCAGTCCTGCCCCACAAGATAACCACCCCCACCCTCACCCCCTCAAAGCCAGGTGCTTCTGCCTTCCCGCTTATCAGTAAGGGAGGGAGGGAAGCCCCCTCCCCACGCCCTCTCTCAGAACCTCCGCCTAAGTAAGAGTCCTACGAATTATCCAAAGGACTAGGGATCAGGAGGCCAGGGGCAGACTGGAAAATGGAGGCTGTCAGAGACTTGATGGGCTTTGCAAACGCTGTGAAGCAGGGTTTTCTCTGGAAACAGCCCGCATACACCACAGAGCCCCCGAGTGTGTGTGCTGGGCCTCAGGGTGGGCCTCCCCTCCCTCCACACTCTGCCCCCTTGCCCCTACCATTACCAAAGCTTCAGGTCAGGGGGGTCCGGAGGTACCCGGCCCACTCCCCACACTGCTGGGGGCGGGGGGCGCGGGGTACGGGGGCACCAGTCCCTACACTGCTGGGGCTGATCGCGAAGCACCGTGCAGGATGAGCAGAGGCAAGTGCCAAGAGTTAAGAAGAAATGACCCGAAAATGGCTTACTGTGCCTACTGACATGACTTTCGCTTAAAGGAAAGCCACTTTTGCCAGAACCCCTTCACAGGCCAGAGACCTAGAGTCGAAGTCGCTGCTCTAAATAAACCTCGGACCCTGCGGTTCGCACCCACACACCCCCGTGCCAAGCGCCACGGGACACTCGCTTTTCTCACCCCTGCCTCTCGCCCAACACCAAGCGCCCGGCCCACCCCGGGCTCTCCCTCCCCGGGCCGAGCCGCGGCGCGGCCGAGCTCGCTCACCGAAGTAGTCCCGCGCCGTGCGCGCCTCCAGCGCCCGCTCCAGCTCGCGGGTCAGCGCCTCCAGCCGTCGCTCCGCCGCGCTCGGGGCGCCCTCCCGGCCCGCGGGCAGCTGCAGCGAAGGCAGGGGGAAGGGGGCCGGCCCCGCAGGCTCCGGGGAGCGAGCCGGCGCGGGGCCGGCGCCGGGCAGGAGCAGGTCGGCGTAGGCGCCGGCCGAGCCGCGGGAGCCGAGACTGGACACGCTGGAGCGGGCGCTGCCCACCGACGGCGGCCCGGGGCCGGGGCGCGGGTCCGAGCGGCCGGAGCGCGGGCTGCCGTGGCGCTGGTCGTAGCCCAGGCTGATGCCGCTGGAGCGGCGCTGCCGCTGCCGCCGCCGCCGCCGTCGGAGCCCGCCAGGCTGGCCGCGGGCTGCCCGCAGGCTGCGCGCTGAGCTCGGGGGCCGCCGCGCGCCGCGGGCCCCGCTCCCACGGCTCAGTCCGTCCGCCCCGGGCCGCCGCCGCCGCCCTTCCCTCTGCGGCCCAGCGCCGGCGCCGCCTCGTCTCCCGGCGCGGGACGCGGGCCCCGCCGACCCCGGCCTGGAGAGTCGCCGCCCGGCTCCAGCTCCCGCAGGGCCAGCCCGGCCAGGAGCAGGGCCGCCTCGTCCGCGGCCGCCCGGGAGCGCTGCATGGCCCGGCCCGCCGGCCCTGGCGCGTCACCTCCGCCTCCGCTTCCCGCCGCCGCTCCGGCCGCGCCGCCGCATCGTCCGCCCCAAGCCCGGAGCCCGCCCGGGACCCCTGGGCGCGGGGCGGGGCGGGGCCGGCGCCGGGCCGGGGTCGCTCCGCCGGCCACGCGCGGTCCGGGGGCCGCGGCGCTCCGCGGAGTGGCGCGCGCGGCGGAGGAATGCGCGCTCGGAGGCGCCGGGCCGCGCCCCCTCCTCCCAGCGGCCGCGCGGGGGGCGGAGGGACTCCTTTGTGGGGGCAGGAATGCGAGGAAGGAGACGGCGCTGCGGCCTCTGGAATGTGGGGGGAGTGGCGGCGGCGGCGGCGGCGGCGGAGCGGCAGTGGCCGCGCTTCGCCGGGAGCTCGGAGGGGCGCGGAGGCCGGGCCGGGGCGCCGGGGCGTGCAGCTGGGAGCTGGCCTCGGCTGGGGCGCCGCGGTGCGCCGGGGCCGTCGGGCCTCTGGACGGGTCCCAGGTTCCCGCGGGCTGAGCTGGAGGCGGCTCCCCCAGTCCCGGCCCGAGTAAGAAATACGAGCAGTTGACAAACGGTTCCCACATCCCCCCATCTCACTGACCAGCGCCGCCACACTTCCAGGCGCTGGGCCGGACTAGTTCAGCCCCGGGCAGAAGCGCTGCGCCCCCTCCAGGACCCAGGAGAACGTTGTGCGTCGCGTGCAGATGCGCCCCTAGGACCTCGAGTGACCCCTCGACCCCTACCCAGCCGGTCCCGGAGCCATGTGGCTGCGCATCGGTTTCGGGACCCGCTGACTGCTTAGTGGGGAAGGGGCCGAGTGCTGGGAGCCGGGGTTGGCTGGGGACTGGTCCGCGGGTCCCCAAGGCCGGGCCAGGCCGGAAGCAGGCCTCAGGCTAAGCGAGTGGGCCAGTGAGCGCCAGATGTGGCCACCGCAGGCAGTCACAAAGAGCTGTGGGGACACTCCCTTTTCCCCAACACCTGCCTTCAGGGGCCCGGTGAGGCACCCAGGAGGCCCCTGGAAGCACCTGCGCTGAAGTACCCACGTACTGGGACACAGTGGAGCCTTGGGGACCACCTTGGGAGGGAGGGGCAGTGAAGGAGAGCTAACTAGGGCTTTGGCTCCCGGAAGCACAAGCTTTACCAAGCTGTTGTCCTTGTATATTTCAAACAGCTTGCGGGGAAGAAAAGCAAACCATCATCTGTCAAGACCTGGGGGTTCAGGAAATCGACCTTGAGTGGAAGAGTTTTCTCTTTTGCAGGCACCCCTTGCTCAGAGGATTTCAGGAAGGTGCCCACAGTGTCCCTGGGCACAGGGAGCCTGAAAGGGGGAATTGTGTCTGCACAGACTGACCAGGGCGTCTGGCCTCAGCTTTGTTCAGGAGCCCAATTCTGCTCAGTGGGCGTTTGAGCAGTGTCTCACCCAGCAGTTCTTTCCCAGCACCTCTTAAATCTTGCGAAAATCCAACCTACCAAACCCACAGCCAGCCAAGCTCCTGGTGTTGAGGGAGGTACGCCTGCATGCAAGCGTCTGGGGGAGCAAATATCCGGAGGATATCATCGCATGAAAAATGATCTCCACTCTGAGAAAAGCAAATTAATCAGCAATGAAGTATCACATTTCACTGACCACATTATCTACTATTTAAAAAAGGAAACATTGCTAAGATGTGGTGAAATTTGCATATATTTTACTGGTATGAGTGCAAGTTGGCACATCCTATCAGGAAAAGCCAATTTGGTGTATTAACAGTGTCATAAGCAAAAACTTTTTTTTTAAACAAATAGTTTATTGTCAAGTTGGTTTTCATATAACACCCAGTGCTCATCCCCACAAGTGCCCTCCTCCATGCCCATCCCCCCCTCCCCCCCCACACCCATGAGTCCTCAGTTTGTTCTCAGCATTTCAGAGTCTCTCATGGTTTGCCTCTCTCCCTTTCCCCCACCATTTCCCCCTTCATCTCCCCCATGGTCCTCCGTTAAGTTCCTCCTAATCCTCCTATACATGCAAACATATGATATTTGTCCTTCCCTGCCTGACTTATTTCGCTCAGCATAACACCCTCAAGGTCCACCCATGTTGCTACACATGGCCAGATTTCATTGTTTCTCATTGCCATGTAGTATTCCATGGTGTAGATAAACCACATCTTCTTGATCCATTCGTCCGTTGATGGACACGTAGGCTCTTTCCATGTTTTGGTTATTGTGGAGAGTGCTGCTATGAACCTTGGGGTTCATGTGCTCCTATGCATCAACATTTCTGTGTCCCTTGGGTAAATTCCTAGCAGTACTATTGCTGGGTCATAAGGGAGTTCTATTGTTAGTTTCCTGAGGAACCTCCACACTGTTTTCCAGAAGGGCTGCACCAGTTTGCATTCCCACCAACAGTGTAGGAGGGTGCCCATTTCTCCACATCCTCGCCAGCATCTAGAGTTCTCTGATTTGCTCATTTTAGCCACTCTGACTGGCATGAGGTGGTATCTCAGTGTGGTTTTGATTTGTATTTCCCTGATGAGGAGGGATGCTGAGCATCGTTTCATGTGCTTGTTGGCCATCTGGATGTCCTCTTTGGAGGAGTGTCTGTTCATGTCTTCTGCCCATTTCTTCACTGGGTTGTTGGTTTTTTGGGTGTGGAGTTTGGTGAGTTCCTTATAGATTCTGGATATCAACCCTTTATCTGATATGTCATTTGCAACTATCTTTTCCCATTCTGTTGGTTGCCTATTAGTTTTGTGGGTTGTTTCCTTTGCTGTGCAGAAGCTTTTAATCTTGATGAGGTCCCAAATATTTATTTTTGCTCTTGATTCTCATGCTTTTGGGGACGTGTCAAGTAATAAATTGCTGCAGTGGAGGTCAAGGAGGTTGTTTCCTGCTGCAAAAACACTCTTATAAGCAGTAATGTTCCAAGAAACGTTAAAAAAAAATTTTTTTTGTTTTTATTTATTTCTGAGAGAGAGAGAGAGAGAGCATGAGTGGGGGAGTGTCAGAGAGAGGGAGACACAGAATCTGAAGTAGGCTCCAGGCTCTGAGCTAGCTGTCAGCACAGAGCCCGACACGGGGCTTGAACCCACAAACCGTGAGATCATGACCTGAACCAAAGTTGGATGCCCAACCGAGCCACCCAGGCACCCCCCAAATTTTTTTAAATTTATTTTTGAGAAAGCGCAAATGGGGGGTAAAGAGGAGGGGATATAGGATCCGAAGCTGGCTTTGTGTGGCCAGCAGGAAGCCTGATGTGGGGCTTGAACTCACGAACTTGGATTTCATGAGATCACGACCTGAGCCAAAGTCAGATTCTCAACTTGGGGTGCCTGGGTGGCTCAGTCGATTAAGTGTCTGACTCTTGGTTTCAGCTAAGGTCATGATCTCATGGTTTGTGAGTTTGAGCCCCATGTCTGGCTCTGTGCTGACAGTGTAGAGCCTGCTTGGGATTCTCTCTCTTTCTCTCTCTCTCTCTCTCTCTCTCTCTCTCTCCTCTCTCTCTCTCTCCCTGCTCACTCTATCTCTCTCTCTCAAAAATAAATAAACTTAAAAAAAAAAAAAAGACATTCAACTGACTGAGCCACCCAGGTTTCCCTCCAAGAATCTGTTTTAGAGAAGTAATCCAAACTGCAGGTAACAATGTAAGCACAAAAGTGTTTATCATATTGTTTATACAATGTATACAGTCCTAGGATGTCTGGCCTCCTGAAAAGGACCTCTCTGCCCCCAAAGGGAGTCATTAAATAACTGTTCCATCCCCACTTGCCTAGTTAGACATTTAACAATATATTGGAGTCAGCCAAATGACAATATATAGGGTCAGCTAAAACACGTTGCTTACTCTAATGGTAATTAATTGATTAATAACAAAGACCCACAGAGACAGAGACCTAAAATGTTTGTTTTCTCACTCCCTAGCTTTCTCCCTCCACTGATGTAGGGATGTTCGGTTCTTGTCTTTCTTTGGCCTTTTTCTTTTTGGGTCCAGTGGTGTGGTAAGTGCTGGTTTAACAACCAACGCTCTGGGGGGAGAACTGTACTGATCAGGAGCCCTGATTTATGCCATTTACCAATATCACCGCGGTCAGTGTCAAAGCACCAATACGGTATTACTGCACAGAGTGGGGAAGGATCAGCTCTTGAAAGCTGGCATGAGCTGGCTCTAACTACCACTGGCTGGGGCCACTGTTGGAGAAGTTTCACAACAGTATCACGGGGCCTCTAGTTCTGTCATCCTCTCAGGTTAACCAGAATCTTCCTATTGTCCGGGCAGGGGACACACTCAGGAGGCTGGAACTCAACGTGTTCAATCTAGTCTCACACCAAGTCCTAAAACCATCATCTTTTCCTTCTGAACCTCCAGAGGCCAATCCTACCCGACTGGATTGTCTACACTAATGGTGATTTAAAGATCGTCTTCCTGAGGTGCCTGGGTGGCTCAGGCAGTTAAGCATCCGACTGCCTCAGGTCATGCATGATCTCCTAATTTGTGGGTTCGAGCCCTGGAGCCTGCTTCAGATTCTGTGTCTCCCCCCACCGCCCTCACCCTCTCTCTGTCCCTACCCCTGCTTGTGCTCTCTCTCTCTCTCAAAAATAACTAAACCTTAAACAACAACAAAAGATCCTCCTCCTGTCTCTCCTTGTAATCTGGCTTCCATCAGATCCCCTATCTGTCTGTAGTGTCTGGACCCCAATTATGGACACAAGTCAGGGATTTTCCCACGGTCTTGGGACACATTCAGATGCCAATCAAGCATGGCTGTCTAACTTGGGTTCCAAGGAAGTGGGACAGCACACAACCAAACTCCACATGGAGGATGCTGGGATCCACCCTTCTTCCCCCGCTTCAGCCTGTAGCAGTCTTTACCCTTATGGAGTAGTACTTCCTGGGGAGAGCAGCAGGACATCTTTCACCTGGATTCCCACTTGTAACGCTCCCAGCTCAGCTCCCAGGGGCCAGTCTTCCCATGCACAGCACTAGACCCAAGTGGGTGTTCTCTCCTGAGAGGGCATGTACCGGGAGCTCTCCCCAAGGGGATTTCTCCATCCCCTCCTTCGAAGCCCAACTCTATCAGATGAGTCCACCAATTTCCCCTGGTCCTGGTATCCCCTGTTCGGCCTCTTCAGAGGCTCAGAAGCATCAAAGCCATGGACGGGCTTGGTTCCCCAATCTAAGAATTAGGGTTAGGATGTGATAATTACACCTTGCTTCCTTCATCAGGGAGCAAGTGGCCACCTTGGAAGGGCCTTTCCTTTCTTGTCCTGAAACCTTGTCCTGCATCCAGGAAAGGAATTTATACACTAACTTTGGGTGTGGCAACCACCCCGGCAAGCCAGCAATGAGTGGGGCAGGGGGTGGGGAGCGTTTGGAAATGCTGATTCCTACAGCTTCTGGGATCCCATTTTTGAGCCCGAGGTTGGTGTTCATGACTCAATGCTGATGGAAGCTGCTGGGACCACCTGGGGGACCTGCGCAGCACACAGGGTGTGGGTCCTCAGATCCCCATCCTACCACCTAATTGCTGCCATAGGTAAGAAGTGGATTTTTTTTTTAAATGTTTTATTTCTAGGAGAGAGAGAGAGAGACAGCATGAGCAGGGGAGGGTCAGAGAGAGAGGGAGACATAGACTCTGAAACAGGCTCCAGGCTCTGAGCTGGCAGTCAGCACAGAGCCCGACGCGGGGCTCGAACCCACAAACTGCGAGATCATGACCTAAGCGAAAGCCGGTCACTTAACCGACTAAGCCACCCAGGCGCCCCAAGAAGTGGACTTTCTGTGAACAACAGTCCTTAGTATATTAATGCTTTCAAAGGTTTCTACCCAGGCCGTCAATGTTTTCTAAGTGCAGCATAGCATAGAGTGTGGATGCAATACATGTTTATAGAACGAGTGAATGACACTGTGCATAGTGCTTACATTTCTCCGAGATTGACCTGAGAACCAGTGTGAATTGTTGGTGGGGGGTTTGTTTGTTTGTTTTGAAAGAGGGGGAGAGAGAGAGAGAGAGCAAGCATGAGCAGAAAGGGAGAGAGTGAGAGAATCCCAAGCAGGCTTGAGTGCCATCAGTGAGGAGCCCCACTTGGGGCTTGACCCCACAAACCGTGAGATCATGACCTGAGACAAAATCAAGAGTCAGGCGTGCAACTGACTAAGCCACCCCTATTGTTTTTAAATAAGCTCCACACCCAATACTGGGCTTGAACTCACCACCCTGAGACTGAGTTGCATACTTTACGGACTTGAGCCAGCCAGGCACCCCTATTGGTGCATTTCTAAAGTAAAAGCCTGAGGACCCTGGAACATTTGTACATTCTGATAAAACTTTTTTGAGTCTTTCCCTATGTAAGTCATCCCTTGTTGCAAGATGAAAAAATTTTAAAGCTGTTAGAGACAATTAGCAAAACCCCTCAAAATGTTATTTTACCAAAATAACATAGTATCTTCGGAATATAATCACAGCATCACCATAATCTGTAGTTCAACACAGTTGGTTTTTTTTCTTTTTTTAGTGAGAGCAGTTCAAAAATTTCTCAAAACTTTTGGCTGGAATTTATTTTAAATTAGATGCAGGGGGAAAAAAAACCTTCTATGTGCAGAATGCAAATAATGTATTCCCAGTATGAAAACATCTATAAAAATACTTCTCTAAATATATCCTCCTGGAAATGGTCAAAATGGAGATGCCAGGAGGCCTTTACCACCTCCCTCAGACACAATGACTAGAAATATCTGCCATCCTTCTTTCTTCCCTTTCTTTTACTTACTTTTTAAGTTTCTGTTTTCTGTACACTACAAAAGGCCAGTAGGAAGCTGAAATCTGCCCATGTTACTTGGCCACAGAGAAAGGCCTCTTCAGACCCCTGCAACCGATGGGCAATTTTCAGGAACAGGAACACCTATTATGAACCAAATGTTTTCCAGAACTTCTAAGCGAACCACTAATCTACTGGGAGCAACTTGGCTCTCTTGGTTCTATGGAGGCTCAAGTGAAATAGAATTCTTCCGAAGTCACAGCCTAGCAACAAGGACAAAGAGGACTTCATAAATGTTGGACCCAGGAATCACTGCAACACTTTCTCTTGACAACTTAGATTTTTAATAATCTTTATTGCCTTTCTGATTTAAATCATAGAATATATTCATTACAAAACTTGAAAGTCACATAGGCACAAAAGGAAAATACAGACTATGTGCGTGTGTATATCTCCACTTTTATCACGAAAATTTTCAGAGAAAAGCTGGGAAAGTACAATGAACAACGTATACAGGCTCCACCTAGATTCAATAAATGTTAATTTTACCCTTTTCTTTCTCCATTATATATTTTGCTGAACCATTTAAAAGTTGTTATGAAGTTTCATTTCATTCCTAATATTCCAAGAATAAGGACAGTAGCCTCTGTAGGTACATTATCCATCATACCTAAGAAAATAATTCCAATATTACTTTATTCCATTTCCAAATTTCCAATTGTCACAAGACTTGTTAAAGTCATTTATTTTGCACTTGAGTTCTGGAACGTCCACATTCTGTAGCTGTCCCCTAATGTTGTTTAGTTTGTTCCTCTAGCCCCTCTATTTCCTGTCAGCGGGAAGTTAGGTCTCGATGGTGGAACAGGTTCAGGCTAACATGTTATTACTTTGCCCAGGCGCTGTTGTACTCCTCCCATCCTCTCACTAGGAAGCACACATCAAGCTGTCCCTTTATTGGTGACACGTTTGAATACAGGATTACAGCAGTGACAGATCAGTCCACTACCAAAGGCTGATTTTTTCCTTTTGCAAGTTTTATCTGTGTAGCAACATTTGAGCACTGTGTAAAGATTCTGCTCTTCAACAGCCTTTTACTGAAGGTTCTGGCACCCACTGACATCCACCTGATTGGTTATTTCATGAAGGGGTCAGGCTCTATATTAAAACGCAGAATCTTCTCATACATGCCAAGTATGCAGACTGATCTTTGAGACAACACATTACATAGATAAACGTGAGTCACCAGACTGTTCCCATGAAGGCTGGAAGATGGTTTGTCAAACTGTATTTCAGGATAGAGCTGCTGGGGAAAGACCCTTGACAAGCTCTCTGTCTGGCCCCCCAGATGAGAAGGCAAACTCCTGGGAATATCATGAATACAAGGCCGAATCTAAAGTGGATCCATGCTCCAGGTACGTGGAGGCAGCTTGGATCTGCTTAGTCTACTTGGGCAAGACCCCTGTATTGGACCTGCCTTATTGACCCGGATTTTAAAGAAGCAGGTAGAAAGGGGACAGAATATGCTGGAAAAGGTAGTAAAGGAGTTGTTGTAGAGATAAAATCCACTGGTCTCCCCAGACAGAAGCCGATCTCTACTGGTACATTGCCATGTACATTAAAATGGAAAAGACTAAACATATAGAAAATGCTGAAAACACATGGGCAGCTCAGTCTAAAGGGGCAGGGTGAGGTTTTAGGAATGGAATTTCAAAACTGACCATGATCACCAGTGACCAATCAGTTAACTGAAACATTTCTAAGAGGTGGTATCCTAGAATATTTCATTATTATCTGTATTGTTATATTTTGAGATTGTCTTTTTTGTGGAAGAAAATGGAACATCTTCTAAAAATCTAAAGACAGAGTGAACCTCACAGACTCATATAGTTGTAGGTGGGGATGCAGCTTGCTCACTGCTGTACTGAAGGCTGGAGGTCAGTCCATCTTGCAGGCATCAAGTGGCACGCTCCTGAGGGCTGAGTCTTGTTCAACATGATTTTCTGAAGGCTTTGATTACATTCTGAATTTACAAATGATACAAAACAAGGGGTAAGAATTAATAAGCTAGATGGCAGAATAAGAATCATACAAAGGGGAATAAAACAATGAATTATCAACTTGAGATATGAATGGACTACGGTCACCCACCAATGGCCAAGGTACAGAATGGGGGAAAACAGCTTCAGGGGTTTCTGTTATCTGAACTCAAGGCACATCTGTGTGAAGACAGTACACTAAGGGCCAAGATCCTCTAAGGTCCGGATCCATCTAGTGCTGCTCTGGCCACATTTATAGGCTGGAGTTAGGCCCTAAATGGTACACTCAAGAAGAGATTCTGATGAATCAGGTGGGTGGGGGCTAGGGTTGGGGGGGCAACCCAGGGATGACTGCAGAATGAAGACGACTCTCCCCTGCTCTGGAATCTCAAAGCCAAAGTTCTAGGTTACTGGGGCTGGGCAAAGATCACTTAAATGAATTCTCAAAAGGGCAGTTGTTTACAATCTAAACTTAAAAAGCAACACCGCCATTAAAAGTTTTAGTTTAGAAAGTACTCATCTACGGCAAACTGTGGAGATCTTTAACCTTCACACCCACTAGTTTTTAGAAAGGAAGGATTTTGCATGCCTGCAGTAGTATATAAACCCAATAAGGCAGCAGAAACGTGAACTCTGCAGGCACGGATAACAAGTATGCAGATGCCATTTATTTGGTCCATAAGTACAGTGTAGTTGTATTTGAGTTCTACAAAACACCAAATATAAATAACCTGAAACTGTAACAATACACAAAAATCGGCTTCTTACATAGACATACCAGGCAGTACAAGCTGAAAACTTGAGTAAATTAACATTGTTTTACATTAATATACATAGTGCCAGTTAACATTTAAAAACAAGTTTCAATGCATAGCACGTGATACTTCTTTGAATCTGTTTCAGTCAGTTAAGAGTATGAAAATGGTTAGATCTAGGCTAAAAATAACTCTTCTTCTAACCAAAAATAAAGGCATAATATTTATAACCAGGTATCAACTTTACTAAACCACAATATTTTAAAACTGTTAAATGATACCTAAGGGTATTTACATTAAAAAGGCAACATGCATTGTGTTGTTTTCTCATGACTGGTTATGCACACACTTTGTTCAAAGGGCTTTAAAACTATAATCCTACTTTCAACACAGCATACCGCAATGTTTCTAATTGTTCTAGCAAAATGAATGCTTTCAAAGGGAGCAGAATCATCTTCAAGTCACTGGTGTCAATTTTTTCCCTTTGGAACAAAGGACATAACAAATAACCTGGCTCTGCCCAGATGACCTACTGCAGATAAGAAGGTTCTGTCTAGAGGCTTTTGTGTTCAATCTAATGCTATAACATCATCAAGCTCTTCCGTCTGTTCTGTGCGTGACCTCTTTGCACTGATACTCTCTTTCTCATCTAATTTCCTCTTGCGACTTCTCTCTTCTTCGCCGATGTCAGCATTATTTGAAGGACCTTCTTCATCTGAATCAACTATGAGCACATCATCTTGCTCTTGTGCTTATTTCAGGAAAAAAGGAAAAAATGGTTAAAAGTGTGGGCTTTACTAGTGATTCACTAATATTTTATGAAAGTGAAAAGCTGGCATTTCTAATATACACCAAACTTAAGAATGGCTACCCTTAGGGAACCTTCACTTTATACATTTCCGTACTGTTTTAATGTTTTCTGTAACAAGAACCTATTTGTTTTCTAATCTAAACAAAAAACTGTAACAAGCATTTTATAACTCAAATTATTATAGTTCTTTGTTTCTATTTCTCCAACAAAAAGGGGGAGGGTGCATATCCTAATACTGGTAGCGGTGGTAATAATAATAAAACAACAACAACAACAACATATATATAGCACTTACAAGGTGCCAGGAACTGTTCTGAGCACTTTGCATATAACAACTCATTTAATCATCACAACAACCCTATAAAGAAGATAACAATATTATCCGTTTTCTAGAAAAGGAAACTGAGGTACAGAGATTGACTTGTCCAAGGCCACACAATACCAAGAGTTGAGGCCAGGATTCATACCCACACAGTGGGCTCTATAGTGCATGCTCTTAACCTTACACTACAGTTGGTTTTGTGTACCACCCCCCATCCCACCCCTGCCAAACCAAAGGCAGAGTACCTGCCTATCTTACTCATGACTAGGGCCTCCCAAACCTCATGGTAAGGGATCAATCAATGCATTTCTCAAATTAGGATTTTTAAAAAAACTACCCCAGTCCCTTCCTCATAGGAGGATGATAGACTTTTCCATTTTTGGAGAGGAAAAAAGGTTATGAACCCATGGCTCACAGGTGGGCCATGCTCTAGCTAGTCTCAAGTTCATCTTTAAAATTCTCAGAGAACATGAGAACCAAAACAACCACATTCCAAAGAACACCAAAAACATGGAGTTAAAGAAATGGAAACAGAAGTTAAAAAAAAGTTAACTTTAGTTTCCTGCCTAAAAAAGAAAGGAGGAGGGTTGTAGGATGTGAGTAGGTAATAAACATCCAAATCTGAGTACAGTAAACAACCAAGCACTAGCACTGAAAAACCAGGGAAACAGAGCCTATGATGCACTTTACCAAAGTCATACCGGTTCTCAGAAAACTGTGGAATTCTAAATCTCAACACTTACAGAGCATCTGTTCACTCAAAATAGTGAGATGCATTGATTTGTTTCCCCTAAATGAAACAGGCATACAAAATCCAAAACTACTACTACTAAGAATGAACTGTCTCTCTGCACTAGTAAACTCACTGACACTTCTAGTTTAAAAACCCACTAACAAAAAATATACATTCAAAGCTCCATTAAAACAACCAATGCCAAACCAATATACACCTTTTACAGATTTTTATTTTATTGTTGAATTCATAAAATACTCAGTTTGTTTCTACATACTGTCTTGCTTGGTGGGTAGTTAACAAACCCCTGGCCGGCCAGGGCCATGACTCACCAGTGGACGTGGAAGGCTGAGCTCCGTCGTCACTGCCATTGGTTATGCTTTTGGCAGCATCTTCAGCCTGTTTGGGCCCCACTTTTTCTGGGGCATCACCAACAACTTCAAATTCAACATCCTTCCCTAGGTCCTCACTGTAAAATAATCACACACTATAAAACTGGAGCCCATGACTATTTACAACAGCAAAGGCATACCAGAGACACTGCTCCTCAAAGCTCTAAGTGCATTTATGATGTAGACACCAAATATACAGATGCTGATCTTCAAAAAGCTAAAAATAACACTGCACATAACAAATTTTGTTGATACTTCAAGACTCAAAGTATACTTCAAGTGCTCAATACCAATGACCCTTCAAGTCAGGAAAAAGGTTTTTTTTTACAAAAAATGTTACATAATTTCTACTTCTAGAGCAGAAAATGGAGTCCAAAACTTTGGGGCCCAATGTTGCTCTTAGGCATTATTTCTTCAGCCAACAGGTGAATAGTCTATACACTCTATCCTGATCTTGACCAAAGTAACTTGAAGTGTAAGGAACAGGGTCACATGAACTCTGCGTCTCTCCCCTGGCAATCTTTACCGACAGTACCCTGATTTTGTAACGCATTCGCAAAAACAAGTATGAAAGTTTAATACATGATTGTCAAACAAAAGACTTACATGTTATGTTATAAGGGGGGAGGGTTTTGTTCCCAGAGAGCTAAAAAATAGGATAAAAAAACCACCCTAATCATGCCATCTCTTTAAACACCATCTGATATATTTCCATTTTACTGTAGATCTACTTTGTTTTTTCTTATAAATTTGAATACGAGCACACCACTGACGTCCAATGGTGTCTAAGTGAGGCTAGGGATCATTCCCTAGCAAAAACTTTTACTCAATGGTCTAACTTTGTGAAACTTATACTCCTTACTAATAACTCACATTCAGTCTTCCCTGTCATTTTATGCTTCTTATAAACCTAGTATATAAAATGTGATATTCTCCAAACAACTACACAAATTATATGTTTGTAGAGAGATGGAAATACTGGCAAAAGAATTAGATGCAGACAGCAACCCTGCACGTTTGTTAGGTGATGCCCTAAAGTCCCAAGTTGATGTGCAATTTAGGTGTGTCAATAAGCATGCACAAAAGTGCACTCTGACAGGTGAACACACCAAAGTGGAGGACCATCTGTATTTTAACTGTGTTATACCCAAGAAAATACTCTATAAAGCATTTTGAAGTTTTTTTTTTTAATAAAATGGGCAGAACACTAAAAAACAAATCATGATTCAAAAATCTATAAAGGATAATTTTTTTCATTATCTCATTATTGTTAAAGATCACAAAATTTTTGTTTTATGAGGGAAATATTTCTTCCCTTCTTCTAATGAATCTTTACAATGGTTGAAATTTTTACTTTAGTTATCAAAATGAACTCACCTCTGATTAGAACTGTTCAAAAGCCTGGATTTCTACCTTTTCTAAGTCTTTCTGATCAGACACCACTGGTGACAATTACCCATTAGCATTTTTTGCCTATCCACTTTGGAATTCCCCATGTTTCTCTGCAGGTCAAGCCTCAAGGGAACTTAGTAGCAAACTCTAGAAAATATACTTGTGTGGTTTCAAGTGAACAGCAGGGCTTAAGGGTAAGAAAACATCTTTTTTAAATATTCAAATAATTTCTTACACCTAAAATATTAATAGTTCCCACCTATGAAGGATGTTGATCAATAAAGTGTAGTCCTGAAGGAAATCGTCTGCTTGAAGCCGGCTCCCATTTCTAATTCCAAATTCTGACAGCTTTTTATGATTGTTAGCTAAGAAATTGGAAAGCAATTTAGATACTAAAGTTATATTTCCACGGAGCAGTCACATTAGTTTAAAAAAGGTTAATCCCCCTCTATAAGCTCTCATACACACTCTCTCTCAAAACATAAAAACCCTTAATAGCCTTCAATTACCTTTCCTACCCTAACAGCCAAAGCAATCTTCTCATTACTAATTTAGCTTCCAGGACCCAGGCAAGGACGTTCCTTATTAGTGGACTAGAGCATCATGGTCACAGTAAACATAACTGTACACTGGGATCTTGAGAAATAGTCCCTGAGACACCCTGACAATATGGAAGTCCCCAAACCTGGAACTGTAGTGATCCAGCAAGACAATGCCACCTTGGGAGTGCACTTCCATGACCAAACCTTGTCCCTTTCAGCTGTGATACGCACAGTCAACGGACAAATTCATGCTACTTCTTCATGTATACAGTTTCTACCCAAATGAGGAGAGTGAATAAATGGAACGTATAATACCTTCTGTTTCTCCCTCTTCTGAAGATATTAGGATTGTTCCTTTCCCATCTTCAATTTGGACATCTGGTGCTACCATAGCAAATTTTTCTTTCACGATCTAGAAGACAAAAAATTTCAAAATGTTAATAGAGATAGTTAAAGACCATTTAAAAAAAACATTTTTTCCCATACTTTCCCCTTCCATTGGAAAGGGGGCAAGTTGTTCTTTAGAACAGCCAGGACATGAGAAAGCCCTGGAAATTCACCTGCTTACTCCATGCCCATGCTGCCTACCTTCTACTACCATGTGTGACCACTGATAATGTTCCTCCAAACTTCCTCCAAAGGGGAGACTGCAAACTCCTGACTGGCTCTTGGTATTCCCCACAGATTAATACCGAGCTAGACTTTTGACATATTTCATCTTAGTCTCTATACCACCTGTAGCGGAAGATGTTCTGTAGATGGAAAATTTATTAGAAAATGGATTCTTGGGTAGTCTTCCTCTTTCCAAGTTCCAGCTCTCTTTAAATTCCATGATGGATCAAGAGTGATAATAATCTGTGAAATCCTAGATGCTCTAAGAAGCAACAGGTGAAGGGCACCTGGGTGGCTCAGTTAGTTAAGCATCTCACTCTTGATTTTGGCTCAG
Source organism: Proteles cristata cristata (assembly GCA_017311185.1). Classification (NCBI taxonomy): domain Eukaryota; kingdom Metazoa; phylum Chordata; class Mammalia; order Carnivora; family Hyaenidae; genus Proteles; species Proteles cristata. Next base: position 158,443 of record JAESUZ010005078.1, read on the forward strand.
GTCATGATCTCACCACAGTTTGCTGACAGTGTAGAGTCTGTCTGGAATTCTCTCTGTCCCTTTCTTGGTCCCTCCCCAACTCACTCATGCTCTCTCTCAAAATAAATAAATAAACATTAATTTCTTTTTTTTTGAGAGACAGACAGAGGGTGAGTAGGGGATGGGCAGAGAGAGGAGACACAGAATCCAAAGCAGGCTCCAGGCTCTGAGCTGTCAGCACAGAGTCCGACGCAGGGCTCGAGCTCACAAACTGTGAGATCATGACCTGAGCCAAAGTCAGCCGCTCAGCCGACTGAGCCACCCAGGAACCCCCAATAATTAAACATTTTAAAAAAATAACGGGGGGGGGGGGGCGGCTGGGTGGCTTAGTCGGTTAAGCGTCCGACTTTCGCTCAGGTCATGATCTCGCGGTTCGTGGGTTCGGGCCCGCGTTGGGCTCTGTGCTGACTGCCAGCTCGGAGCCTGGAGCCTGTTTCAGTCTGTGACTCCCTCTCTCTCTGACCCTCCCTGCTCACGCTGTCTCTCTCTCTCTCAGAAATAAATAAAACATTAAAAAAAAAATTAAGGGGCGCCTGGGTGGCTTAGTCGGTTAAGCGTCCGACTTTCGCTTAGGTCATGATCTCGCGGTTCGTGGGTTCGAGCCCCGCGTCGGGCTCTGTGCTGACTGCCAGCTCAGAGCCTGGAGCCTGTTTCACAGTCTGTGTCTCCCTCTCTCTCTGACCCTCCCCTGTTCACGCTGTCTCTCTCTCTCTCCTAGAAATAAATAAAAATATTAAAAAAAAAAAAAATGTTTAAAAAAAAAATTAAAAAAAAAAAATAACGGGAATTCTCTAAAGGTCGTATTACTCTACAAATAACGGACTTGCCTTTAAACTCAAAAATGAGTACATACCAGCTACAATTATTTCCTAAGGAAGCAGGTGGGGCAATCACCCTCTGCTGGCCAGTATACCAAATCCTGCTGCTTCTCCATCAAAACAGAAGCTCAAATCAACCTGCCCTATGTAATCCATTCTGGGAGAAACCCAATTCCCTCTCAGGCACCCTGGGCCTCAAAGGTCTATGCCCCCTATGTCATGATGATGATGATCAACATTATCAGAGAGCAATCTGAAATGATCCCCAAAGTAGGAAGTAGCACCCATTCAGGCCATTTTGGAAATCTTCCCAAACACAGAGAAACTAACTTAACCAATTTAGGAGGAACCTAAGGACCATACCACACACTAAACTTCCATTTCCCTCACCCCAGAGCTCCACTGGTATATCCAGGTGCACAAATGCTGCACTTCCTAAGACGCCAACGTAACACAACAAAATCAGGACTATCACTAGACCATTTAAGGAAACCGCCGGTCTGTTAGAAGACACAATTTACACACTATCTGGGAACAGTGTCTCTTGCTTGTCAAGAAACTGTGTCACCTCTGTACAGTCTGTGGTGCATATTCCATCCAAATTCATCTATTCCTTTCTGGGATGAGGCACATATTCTGGAACCACAGACCAAAACGTAGTAGAACCCAGACAGTAAAGCAACCTAGAATATCAGGGCAACGCACTTCAGCAGTCAGAGTCTTTCAGAGTAATTATGTGCTTTTGTTATCACACTAAAACTATAAAGCAGAAGGGGCCTAGGTTTACTGTTTTTTAGGAAAGGAAAATAAACAAGCTTGTGGAAGACAACCAGCCCATATACTTACCTTATCCTGTAATGTGAGAACAGTCACTTTGTGTACGTTCAGCCGAACAGTCACCTCTGGCTTGCTGGCACATACGTAACAGTTAGGGTTAGGAGGATCTAGTGCACAAGGCACCAGAAGCTTCTTTCTCGGGTTTGGTTGTTTATTCAAAAAAATCTTTGGAGAAGAAAAAATACAAGCAGAAACCAAAAATCTTATACTTTTATATATCATACAATCTGAAGCCTTTGGTCTTGTTTACTGCACAGCCAATGAAAATGACTTAAGTAGGGGCACCTGGGTGGCTCACTTCAGCATCTGACTCTTGATTTTGGCTCAGGTCGTGATCTCATGCCTTGTTGAGTTCAAGCTCTGCATCGGGCTTTATGCTGACAGTGAAGTCTGCTTGGGACTGATACTCTCTCCCCCCACCCTCTGCTCAGTATGCAATTTCTCAAAATAAACTTAAAAAAAAAAAAAAAAAGACGTCAAATATTCCCTTCTAGATGGCAGAAAACATAATGAAAATCATGGCCTTTTTAAGAGCCTGATTTTTCTTTCAACTTTCTATTTTGTAAATTTTTAAAATGTTTTTTATTTATTTTTGAGAGTCAGAGAGACACTGAGAGCAGGGGAGGGCCAGAGAGAGAGGGAGACGAGCTCCAGGCTCTAAGCTAGCTGTCAGCAGAGCCCGATGCAGGGCTCAAACCCAAGAACAGTGAGATCATGACCTGAGCTGAAGTTGGACACGTAACCGACTGACCCACCCAGGCAAGCTCCTCTTTCAACTTTCTTTCCCAATTAGCTACCATGTGAAAGGCTGTGCTTACGGAAAAGAAATCTTGAAGACTCTAAACTATTCTGCAAACTAACTTAGAAAAAATAAGGGCCTAGCTGTACTCATTTCTGATATCATTAAATCACTTTCTGGGTGTCTTCCTAGAGAGTTATTCTTTTTTTTTTTTTAATGTTTTATTTATTTCTAGGAGAGAGAGAGAGAGACAGCGTGAGCAGGGGAGGGTCAGAGAGAGAGGGAGTCACTGACTCTGAAACAGGCTCCAGGCTCTTAGCTGGCAGCACAGAGCCCGAGGCGGGGCTCGAACCCACGAACTGCGAGATCATGACCTAAGCGAAAGTGGGACGCTCAACCGACTAAGCCACCCAGGCGCCCCCTCTAGAGAGTTATTCTTATCCATTTGAAGCCAACCTCTCAATAATATATAGCAATATACTAATTTCTCCAAATAATGTTAACAATTTCACAGATGCAAGGAACCAATATGCTGCTTTTCAAGTGGTCTCTGATGACTATGACATTTAACATTTATATAAAGACAAGAAAAAAGTAATGTACTTCAGGCAATATTAATACCTATTTATGATTTCCTGAGCATACAAACAAAAAATCAGCCAACAAAAAAGTTAAATATTGCACTGAAATTTTAAAAAGTCCCAACTAAGGGACACCTAGGTGACTCAATTGGTTAAGAGCCTGACTCTTGATTTCAGCTCATGATCTCCTGGTTCATGAGATCAAGTCCTGCATCAGGCTCTGTGCTTACAGTATGGAGCCTGCTTGAGACGTTCTTTCCCCTGCCTCTATTCATGCACACATGCGTTCTCTCTTGCTCTCTTACTTTAAAAAAAAAAAAAAAAAAAAAAAAGGCTCCAACCTCAACCTCATTATTACTACAAAGTTCAGCGAACATTAGCAAATTTAATACAAACCAAAGTCAGAAGAACACTGGAAGCAAATATACAAATTCTTGTTTCATGATGACCATATTAAGTGTGGCGCCTGCTAAGATTAAAGGAACCTCATAGATTCCCCAAGCTTAAAATAAATCCTGGGGTGCCTGGATGGCTTAGTTGGAAGAGCATGTGACTCTGATCTTAGGGTTGTGAGTTTGAGCCCTATGTTGAGTGCAGAAATTACATTAATAAAAAAAAAGTAAATCTTGTGAGAGGAAGTAGTGCTGGGAGGAGGGCTCCTGTAGCAACGGTATTGCTAGCAGTTTGTCATTGTATTGGCAAGGTAAGAGGCAGGACTCAATGGGGAGAAGAGATTTGTTTGATCTTAGGCTTCCCTAGGAAGGTTAACTATGCTAAGGGAAACTGACAGTAACGAAAACAACTGCTAACCCTATTAATGCCCAGCTAACACTATTATTCCATCTTAAAATTCACTTATAATGTGAACCAAAAAATCCAGACAAAAGCATCATTGGGGCACCTGGGTGGCTTAGTCGGTTAAGTGTCCGACTTTTGCTTAGGTCATGATCTCGCGGTTCGTGGGTTCGTGCCCCGCGCCGGGCTCTGTGCTGACTGCCAGCTCAGAGCCTGGAGCCTGTTTCAGAGTCTGTATCTCCCTCTCTCTCTGACCCTCCCCTGCTCACGCTGTCTCTCTCTCTCTCCTAGAAATAAATAAAAATATTTAAAAAAAAAAAAGCATCATTAACTTGATAGGGAAAAAGCAGAGTAGGAAAGAAATGAGGATGTTATAGGAAAGAGTAGACATTTTAAATAAATTCAACAATTAATATTGTTTGTGAACTCAAAGGGATGCATACTGTAGCCACAGAACAAACTCAGGCTGCTGCTACAAGATAGAAATAAAAAATGAAGTTCTTAGGGGCGCCTGGGTGGCTCAGTTGGTTAAGCATCCAACTTGGCTCAGGTCATGATCTCAGTCTGTGGGTTCGAGCCCTGCATCAGGCTCTGTGCTGACAGCTCAGAGCCTGGAGCCTACTTCAGATTCTGTGTCTACCTCTCTCTCTCTGCCCCTCCCCGACTCACATTCTGTCTCTCTCTCAAAATAAAATAAAGACATTAAAAAATGAAGTTCTTAGAAATTAAAAAATATGAGTTAGAAATTAAACCAAATCAAGATAGCATACTGGCAATGATTCTACATCCCTTCACCCCTAAATTGCATGGAAACAAAAAGGTATTTTAAGAGTGAATCAATTAATAGCACTGAAAATTATGAGTACCACTGCAGAGTAGGTAGCTTTTTAGGAATTCCTAAAACCTGAGGCATTCAACTCGATTTTGGCTCAGGTCAGGATTTCGTGGTTCATGAGTTCAAGCCCCACATCAAGCTCTGCACTGAAAGCACGGAGCCTACTTGGGATTCTCTCTTTCCCTCTCTCTCTGCCCATGCCCTGCTTGCACTCTCTCTCTCCCAAAATAAATGAACATTAATACATACATATATATTTTAAAATTCCTAAAAATAAATTGGTCTTTTCATTTCGACATCATTATAGTAAAAAGGAGAACCTAAATGAGCAAAACTATTGGCTACAAGTATTTTTAGAAAGTTTTTTAAATCATTAAGCTGGTAAGAATGCAAACCACCTTCAGGGAAACTCAATAAAGTAAAAGCAGGAATCCAAAGAAAGTGAAAGCAAGAATCCAAAGAGAGGGGCGCCTGAGTGGCTTAGTCGGTTAAGTGTCCGACTTTCGGTTAGGTCATGATCTCGCAGTTCATGGGTTCGAGCCCCGCATCGGGCCCTGTGCTGACTGCCAGCTCAGAGCCTGGAGCCTGTTTCAGTCTGTGACTCCCTCTCTCTCTGACCCTCCCATGCTCACGTTGTCTCTCACTCTCTCTCTCCTAGAAATAAATAAAAAACATTAAAAAAAATAATAATAAAATAAAAGATAAATCTAATCCATCCCTCATGCATGTAGGAACTCTTTAACAGAAAACTCCCATAAAACAAGGACCTGGAAGAGGAGGTGAGTGAAGAAGGAAAAAAATATCTTTCCCACAAAAACAGCAAGAAAAACGATCATGACCTTGTTACTTAGGGGAGCGGGGAAATATCTTCTTCGTGTTTCATTACAATAAGACAGGACTCATGCAGATTGGCAACCTGGATACAGGAGCTGAAACACTAAAGCTGAGAATTTAAAAGTAGTCCTGGATTGGTAGGATGCCAGGCACCCAGATATAAATAAACACAAATCCTCTCTGAAGCACACCATCAAGAAGTCGTTAAGAATTGTCAGACACAGTTTTGGGGCGCCTGGGTGGCTTAGTCGGTTAAGCGTCCGACTTTCGCTCAGGTCATGATCTCGCGGTTCATGGGTTCGAGCCCCGCGTCGGGCTCTGTGCTGACTGCCAGCTCAAAGCCTAGAGCCTATTTCAGTCTGTGACTCCCTCTCTCTCTGACCCTCCCCTGCTCACGCTGTCTCTCTGTCTCTCTGTCTCTCTCTCTCTCTCCTAGAAATAAAATAAAAAACATAAAAAAAAAAAAAAAAGAATTGTCAGACACAGTTTTAACAATCACTAATATAATTAAAAACAAAACACAAATCATACACCCCACAAGCCAACAAAATACTGAGATCTAGCAAAAAGGACAGTAGTTATGCCCATAAAAATTTCAGACATCATCAAAGAACATAAGATAGGTTTAAACCAGACAAGAGATCGAAAAACATAAACAAAACAAAAACATGAACAAAGGAGAGGACTAGAAAAATGACAAAACAAAATTTAAAAACCACAGAGCACTCTTAGAATTGAAGAAAACTTTATAAGGAACCATACAATGAGTCCTCTAAGACTCATTAATTCAAGATTAGTAATTACTGAATTACTCTTAAGAATTCAGTAAAACTCTGGAACTGTTAGAAGTAAACTAGCTTCTAAAATAAGAGAAGCAAATTTATTTTCCTTTTTACTGTAATTTCCAGGAAGCTTAAAAATTAGCTCATAAGGAACAACGGTTTTTCTACTGCTTTCATCTATTTTATTGTTTTAATTTTTTAAATTGTTTAACGTGCTTTTTAGAAGTTACTTTTTTCCCCCTAAAATGTAAACTACTATTAAAAAAGAGGTTGGACGGGGCGCCTGGGTGGCTTAGTCGGTTGAGTGTCCGACTTTCGCTTGGGTCATGATCTCGCGGTTCGTGGGTTCGAGCCCCGCGTCGGGTTCTGTGCTGACTCCCAGCTCAGAGCCTGGAGCCTGTTTCAGTCTGTGACTCCCTCTCTCTCTGACCCTCCCCTGCTCACGCTGTCTCTCTCTCTCTCTAGAAATAAAAAAAAAAAAAAAAAAAGAGGTTGGACAAGGGTGCCTGGCTGGCTCAGTTGGTAGAGCATGGGACTCTGAAACTCAGGGTTGGGAGTTCAAGACCCACACTGGATGGAGAGATTACTTGGGAAGCGGGGGAGAGAGGTTGAATAAACAACACAAATAGAAATACTCACTGTTTTACACTGGTCTATTTTTCCTGATAAAATTTTCAATCCTTCCAATACTATTAACCCAGCAATCACTGCATTAGTAGTGGCGATAGCAGGAATAATGTTCCCTGCCATTGCTGAAAAACAAAGATTAGTATGTTTAACTGTCAGAAAGGAATAATTTACAATTTTAGGTGATACAACTGAAATACAAAACAACTCACATTTTATATCAAATCTGCTCTTCATATTCATACTGAAAATATGCATCCTGAGGTTTGCAGCAGAGGTGACAAAATCCATTGCAGATGGGTCATCCTGCCAATAATTTAAACAATTTAACAAGTCTTCCCACAGATTTCCTAATTTGGTTATTATCACCATCAAAATAGTACTCTCACATGTCTAAAACACCATACACAGTCAACTAGAACAAGAGATGGCCTAGCAGGAGAAGTCAGTCCTCATAAAGCCTTAGAGTAGCATGGAGAATGGAATAGTTGGGTGCGGGCAGGGTCTCATTATCAAGTCCGTGGATCCAGGGATGTAGCCTGACAAGAATGCCAAGGGAAGCCTGGGTAGCTCAGTGGGCTAGGAGTCCAACTCTTGATTTTGGCTCAGGTCATGATCTCCCAGTTCATGGGATCATCAACAGCAGGCTCACAATTAGTGCAGAGACTGCTTGGGATTCTGTCCCTCCCCCTGCTCACTAGCTCTCTTTCTCGCTTAATAAACAAACATTTAAAAAGAAAAGAATGCCAAGACCCACCAGGCCTCTAGGAACTCAGTCCCACTTAAATGAGTGCAGTGGAGACTAAGTGTATAGACCAGAACACCAATTCCACTCACTGACGATGGCAACACTTTCCCAGGTGCATCAGTCAGTAATGGAAGGTTGTTTGACAACAGACTGTAGGCAAAGAGGTAAAAGACTTTTTAGAGGAAACATTAAAAACTCAAACATCTGGACTACACCTCTTGGCTTTCCCCTCTCCAAATTCTTCATATATATCACTCTCCTATATTTGCTGCTTCTTTTCACATACGGCAATACAACAAATATTTCCCTTTGACAATTTATATTCTTCCTGAAATTTTATCTTAGTCTTAAGATTTCAGCAAAGTTTGCTGCTTCACTAAGAACATAGTATCCTAGCCTATAATTCAGAAGCACTAAAGTAGAGAAGAGAAACCACTGAGAGGATGTGAATTCTCTACACACTCTCTGGCTGGCTGACCTCTGGCCAATGAAATTCTTTAACTATTAGGGAAAATTATAGAAATATTTCAAAAGGTTGTGAGAAAGAATAAGTATGAATATTTAACAGTAGCCAACACAGTATACACAGGTACTTCCCTAGGCAATATCCATTAGGTGTAGATTTCAATCAAAGGATAACAACTACCAGTTTCACAGTTTCATTATCTAGCCCTGTGTACAGATGAAAACTACCCAAATCACTATTATAATCGTAACAATGAAAATATATATTTAATAGTTAAATCTTTATACAACATAAACCCAAAAGAATGTTCACAAGAATCCCAAAAATAAAGTTAGCTTCAGTTTAGTTGTCTAATTCAACCAAAGTTTCAAACTTTGCACAGAATTATCATCTTAGCTTAGTAAAACTGACCAAACTCTTCCCCTTACTGTAACAACTCATGGCAAATCTCTACCATCATAGAAACTTAAAAATTTTATCACAGATAAATCACTTGTAGACACAGAAAACACTGATTACAATTAAATTAAAATTAATTCATCAAATTTCAAAATATTACACCTAACCACAAAATACTACTAAATACTATTTTACCTTGTAAGAATAATTACATTTAATTTTTGTATTTAGAGGCCTCAGACCTTTAACTATTTCAACAGAAGAGCAATGTTATTACTTTTTAAGCTCATTAGCTATTGTCTCCAAAGGATTTTATGACTTCTTTTAACATATCTGTATTACAAAAGAAGTTTTTTTTAAGTCAGTGAAACATTTTTCTCCAGTAAATTCACATTATTTCTCCAGTCAATAGAATTATAAACCACAAACCCATTATCAGAATCTAAAAATGAAGTTTTATATTACTTGAATTCACATACAGAAAATTCATAGTTCACTGTAGTAATCAGAGGTGAAAACATCCAAACAAAATCAATACTATGTTCTCAAATTCTGGTAGGGTAAATGATATCCAAAAGATTACTACTTTCTGGTTACAGTTCAAGAACTAAAATAAGCATGTGATATAGAATTGCCACATATTTTCAAAACGAACCTTGTCCCATATGAGCTCAGCTCCATCCCCCTTTTCTGCTAAATTAACTCTCAAAGTCTCAATGCTCTTTGAAAAAAGACGTGCATAGCTCTTTACATCTAGAACCTGCTGGTCTTTCAGACCTAACTGAGGTTCATTTTGTTGATCTGATGCATTGGTTTCTTCTCCTAAGGGAAAAAAAATATTAGAAATTTCACTATTAAATATCATGTGTTTATTTAACAATTTAATGCCTGACCAATGAGAAAGTCAATATGAAACAAATTCTGTTAAAAATAATTATCAGGATGCAACAAATATTTGTGGAAGAAAGTGTTAATACTGAGATGGGAAAGTTCCAAGATGGTCTCAGAACGTCACTGGGTTACTGGGGAATTCAAAGATATGCCTAGCACACAGTTAGCACTCAGTAAGTGGAAGCTATTAGAACCTTACTTGAATTTAGTCCATAAAGTCAAATATTCATCACTGTGGAGAACTGCTGACACCCCAAATCTCCTGGGACTCTCTAAGTTTCAGTGTGCTGAAACTTAGCTATTACATAGCTGACCACTGCTATGTAATATAATTCAGATAAGAATGATAACTACTACAATAGTTTTTTTCACATTTAAAATTACAAATACATCCCTATATGAAATCTTAAAGAGATATTCATACAGAGGTACAAACATACATGTGCATATTTACTTAGCACAACACTTTATTTCAGGGAAAGTATGAAACAAATAAAGGTTAACCAAGTGATTAGTAAAATAGGGGGCACTACTTAAATAATACTGGAAAGAGCAAGCATGAATCTATGAACAGTATGATTCCATTTATTTAAAGAACATACACAAATGTCCTTTGCTTCTATGCACAGAGCAGAACTACAAACACATTCCCTAAATGTTAATAGTGGCTATTTCTCTAGGTGATAAGATTTCCAGCTATCTCCCTTCATCATGTTTCTAAAGTTTGAATTTCTTACAATGAAATTCAAGGCATTTAAAGATTTCAGGTAAGAGAATTTCCAATTTAGGTATTCCAGAAACTGAAAAAATTTTTTAAAGTTTATTTATTTAAGTAATCTCTACACCTAATATGGGGTTTGCAATCACAGCCCTAAGAGATCAAGAGCCACATGCTCTTCTGACTGAGCCAGACAGGGTGCCCCATAAAATATATTCTTTACCTTGACTTTGTACTTCAGCCCAGTCCAATGGAACTGGAGGTTTCCTTTTCCGCCACAGCTTGTCCATTGTCAACAGATACCGGATATCATCTTTAAAAAGCTTAAAAATAAAATAACTTAATTAAATAAAATCCCACAAATCCTATAGCCCCCTATGCTAAAAAAAAAATATACCATTATCATTGCTGACTTATTGTACATATCACACCATAAAATAGTCTGATTTAAAGTCATGCCCTATACCAACAGATCAATTTCCTAAAGATAAAAAAACCCTCACAAAACTTAAACCTTATATAAAAAATTTTTTTACACAGAACCTTGCTTTTGAAATAGTGAAGGAAATGCTGAGGGAAACAGAGAAAGGGAACTCTGATCACTGCTGACTGCACCTGTTCTCCCAAGTCACCTCTCCTAGGCACACCTAAAACCCCAAAGATCCATTGGAAGCAAAATCACATTAACCAAGGAGCTAAATAAACACATATCAGCTCCACAAGAATTGAATAAAATTACTGAGCCTAGAAATATCAGTTAACAATACCTTCAACTTTGTGGGTATACAGCGATAAATAAACATTTTAAAAGTACTCAAAACCAGATCTTAACCATCTGTAAAATCTTTGAAATGTGGTCTGTCTCCACACCAAAGCTCATAAATAAAACAATTACTATTTCTACCCACTCCTGAAGCTCAAAACCAATTACTATTTAAAAAATGGTATAAACATTACTGAGAGATATCACATGAATGGCACTACCTTGTCGTAGAATTTCAGATGATTTTTAGTATTTTTACTTTTTCCTTAGTTGTATTTTCTACTGTTAGTTTAGTCAATACATTTATTGTGTCAGCTATTAATTTAAAATTGGCTTAGTAAAAATAATTAGAACTTAGTTCTATCAATATATATTCAATTCTATCAATATTCATTAACTATCCTTAAATCTTTAGAAAAGCAGCCAAATATACAAATAGCTAGAATACAATTTAGAGTGAAAATCACATAGCTCTGAGTACTAGCAGGAACTTTGTCCTAGAGGAATAAGGAAAGAGTCAAGGAGACAGTAACTTCTGAAATAGGTACACAGATAAGGAAATGAGAAGCTCATTATTATTTGGGTAACAAATGTAGTTAGAGACATGTTGTAGAGGACCTTAAGTGATTGGCTGGAAAGCTTCCCAAGCAATGGGGAATTAGTGTGGTTTTCCAGGAACAAGCTCCAAGGCCTTGATCCAATTATTAGATACTGGGAAGCCCTCAGAGTTCTGTTTTAAACCCTCTTTATGCTCTTTTCTCTTTCTATAGGCCTATGAATCCCAGTTTAAACCTCTCTGCTTGTCTTTAGAATCACCTGTCCTTACTCTAATATTCCACAGGAATCTCAAAATTGACTCTACTGTCTTCTGTCCTCTAACCCCTATGCAACCCACCTGCTTCCCACCTTACCAATATCAGAGAATGGCATCCTGTTCATTCTGCTGCCCAACAGGAAACCAGTTATCATTCTTGTTCTTCACTGTTCCTCATCTTAAATATTCTAAGTCCTGTGGAATCTTTTTCTCCACACTACACTGGGAATACAGATGGGCTGTACTCCGGGTACACCACTGCACAACCCCAGAAGACAACTTCCCATCCTGACTACAGTTGGAACCATCAGGTCGTAGAGTGCACAGCATACTGGCATATCCTCATAGTGATCCTGTAGAGTACTTTTGAATGGATTCCCAGTGCCCTTGCGTAACATCCTTGTCATGACCTAGGAAGTCCTGCCTGATCCAGCCTCGGCTTACGTTTCCAGCTCTCTTCCTGCTTTCCCCTTTAATGAGAACTGTTTCAGTTTTTCAACCTGAGGCTTTCTTTGTGTATGTAGCAATCTTGTCCCCATCCCTATTCTTTATAATATTGGATTGAAATATCACATCCTCTGGAAAGCCCCTTTTGAACCCTCATACTAGGTCTAATAACGTTAAATAATATGTAGGTTAAGTCTACTTAATATTAAAGGGTTCCAATACATCTGAACTTAGTATCACAACATTCTGAATATATTACTTGTTCAATGTTTAACTTTCCCTTTAAAGTATGAGTTACCTACAAAGAGCCAGGGCCCTATTTTCTGTCTTGTTCACCACCCTATCTCCTGTCAGAGTGGTGACTGGCACATAGCAGATGCTTAGTTACCTACTAAACAGACTGGAGATGTACTTCAGATTATGTTGGCATTCAACTGTTGCTCAAACTGGAATGGAAATAGGTATACATACAGACACCAGTTTAGAAAATTTTGTCATTATCCATTATAAAGTACATTTTAAGCACAATGAAAATCCATTTTCCAAAGAAAAGGCTGTAATGAGGAATTAAATGCAACAGGTTTAAGAGTCAACTAGGAGCACCTGGGTGGCTCAGTCAGTTAAGCGTCCGACTCTTGATTTTAGCTCAGATCATGATCTCACAGTTCATGTGTTTGAGCCCTGCATCTCCCTCCACATTGACAGTGCAGTCTGCTTGGGATTCTCTCTCTGCCTCTCCCCCACTTATGCGCTTGGTCTCTCAAAATAAAGAAACTTAAAAAAAAGTCAATCTATGACATCTCTTGCACTGAGGAAAAGAGAGGAAATATAAACCCAAAACAGTAGTAGGCCATTTATTTAGGACAGCGGGACCTGTGCAAGTTGGAAAGCAGACAGAAAGAGCTAGGAAAGATCAGGATGAAGGAAAGAGAGAAAACACTAAGACTAAGATGAGAAATTAAATCAGCAGAATATAGTGATAAAGAAAAATTTCAGAAGCAGCAAGAAAAAAAGACAATAACTTACAAGGAAAACTCCATAAGGCTACAAGATTTTTCAGCAGAAACTTTGCAAGCCAGAGGGAGTGACACGATATGCTTAAAGAGTTGAATGGGAAAAATCCACAGCCAAGAATACTCCAGGAAGACTATCGTTCAGAATAGGAGGAGAGATCAAGAGTGTCCAGACAAACCAAATCTAAAGGAGTTCATGACCACTAAATCAGCCCTGTAAGAAATATTAAAAGGGACTCTGAACGGGAGAGATCAAGTGACAGAATGAAAGCAGAAAACACAAAAGCAGCAAAAAAATGAGTATTTCTATAGAAAGCTATGGAACTCAGAAAATAAAAGGTATAAAATATATAACTAAAAGTTGTGGAGAAGTGGCATAAAGAATGGGGTTAAACTTAAACCAACAACTTCAACAGACTGCTAGATGCATAAGATATATACAAACCTAACAGTATATATCAAAACTAATAACACGAGACAAAAAAGGATCAGAAAAAATCTTCAGAAACCACAAAAATGAGAAACACATTTGGTGGAATGAACAGCAGGATGGAAGAAGCAGAGGAACACATTAGTTACCTGAAAGAGTAATGGAAAGTAATCAAGCTGAGCAAAAGAGAAAAAAGAATTATGCAAAATGAAAATAGACTTAGGGTACTGAGTGACTCCATTAAACATAATTAATATTTGTATTATAGGAGTCTCAGAAGAGGAGAGAGAAAAGGGGGCAGAAAATGTATCTGAAGAAGTAATAGTTCCCTAATATAGTGAAGGAAATAGATATTCAGATCCAGGGAAGACAAGAATACCCATCAAAATCAACAAAAGCAGATCCACACCAAAACATACTGTAAGTAAATTGGCAAGATACAGTGAAAAAGAAGTAGTATAAGACTAAGGTACAGGGGAAGGAAAAGTAGAAGAATTAACCTTTACTCCAAAAGAGAGGTCTCAAGCAGCAGAAGGGAAAAGAATGTGCACGAAGTGGGACACTCTCTGAACAGGTACACTTTGTGGAATGGCTTCAAACCTGTTAATATTTCCTCAATTTATCATCTGCTCAGTGAGGATGTTTAGAGTATACAGGCACTTTAAGAAAAGCCGAGAAATCTTCAAGTGTCCATTATGATAAACTTGCTGGGGAGTAAAGGCAAAAGAAGTAAAAAGACTTTTAAACACAGACACGAAGACCTACCTGGGCTACAATTAGAGCCAATTAAAAGTCCTGTAGATTTCTCTAAAAATATTCAGCAGGCAAATATGTACTAATGAAGAGGGATTCAGCCAAGAACAAGCAGATTAGGGATTGAAGAGCAATTTAGTACATGTCAAATTCCCAGGAGATTTGAGCAGGAAAAGGATAGAAGACAAGAAATAGCAGGACCCAAAGGTCAATTATAAGGAAAACTAAAAAGTTCAGTGAAAGTGAGGGAAGGAAAGCAGACGAGTGTATAAGCGAGCCTCCAATTTTAATTCCTATGAAGATAGTGATTTAATACGAGAGCTAAAATTTTAAGACACAATTATCCTGATGACATCAATCAACTTATTAAGATATCATTAAGCATTAAAAGAAGCATATTTCAATTTCATGTACTACTTTAAAGCAAAGTAAGTCTATCCATAATTATAAAGAAAACAAACTGAACCTTCGTAAAAAGTTTAACCGGATCATATCCAGTTGATTTAGCCCATTCTTTAGTGGAAATACGTTTAATGTCACCATCTTCGTTAGATGCTCTGGCTCTGGCTTCAGCTTCCATTGGTTCCCCTACAAAACAAACACTATTTCATTTTCAACTGTAATAAATGTAAAGCTAAGCTCTCAGCTACCTTTGGAGAAAAAAGTCATTCACGGAAGTCACCTACACATGACACAATCTGAGTTCAAAGAGAAAGGAAAATAATATGCTCATCAGCATCTTTTCCTACCTCAGTTTCTGAAGGCCAAATATAGAGCAGTTTAGATTACAAGTATTGACTTGTAATCAGATCTGAAAACAACTCTCAGCTCTACTTACTACATTCGTGAAATTTCTCTGCACCTTGTCTTTAGTAGTAAAACAGGACTACTCACTTATTAAAACACTGTTTCAAAGATGAAAGAATACGGGGTGCCTAAGTGACTCAGTTAAGAGTCTGGCTCTTGATTTCAGCTCAGGTCATGATCTCACTGTTGGTGGCTTCCATCCCTGTGTGGGGCTCTGCATCGACATCAGGGGGCCTGCTTGGGATTCTCTCTCCCTCTTTTTTAAATGTTTATTTATTTTTGAGAGAGAGAGAGAGAGAGAATGGGGGAGGGGAAAAGAGAAAGGGAGACACAGAATCCAAAGCAGACTCCAGGCTGTCAGCACAGAGCTGGATGTGGGGTTCAAACTTATGAACCATGAGATCATGACCTGAGCTGAAGTCGGACGCTTAACCGACTGAGCCGCTCAGGCACCTCTCCCTCTCTCTCTTAAACGTGTAATATACTATCTAACACATAACAGCAATTTTTTTCTCCTCTTATGCTATCAATATTAAGCTAGCAAAATAAAGGTAGTGCTCACTAAATAAGAGGACATATCCCAGTCTACTCACAGGAAGCTTCAGGGTCAGCTCTGTCAGGGGATACTTCTTGATCAGCATCTTCTTCCCCAAACAACTGGCTATATAAAAAGAGCAGGAAATATTTATGTACAATAAAATACTATTAACAAATCTTTACTTTTCTTATTTCCCCCCAAAACAACTAATTAAGAATATTCTAAATCTTTAGGAGAAATGAATAATAAATAATTGATAAATTATATTTCATAAACTTAAAAGCATTAAAGCAACCTGTTTAGATAGTTTGAATCCTCATTTCAACCATAACACAAGGCAGGCTAAATTTTGTAGACCTATATTCATTCCTATTATCTTGGCACTGCAAATTCCTACATTTAAATCTTTGATCAAGAGACAGGTGAGCAGGGATGCCTGGGTGGCTAAACGTCCTTTTCTCAAGTACTTGACATATAAGAAAGGTATCTTGTTGGAGGAATCCTTCACAGAATTGGAAAAAAAAAGGCAATCATCTCAAAGTTCCTGATACACTTTACGAGTCCACTTGCTTCTGAAAGTCACTGTACCAATTTTCATCCACACAACGGCATGTAAGAGCTCCTATCACTTTGCTTCTTCTCTAATGTCTTGTGAAACTACTGAGTATAAAAAGGTATCTTATTGTGATTTTATTCTTAATTTTCCAAGTCAGTCATAAAATTGAATATATCTTCATTTGCTTATTGCCTATTTGGGTTTCCCTTGAACGGAAAAGTTCCTG
>JAESUZ010005079.1:0-24772 GCA_017311185.1 Proteles cristata cristata
GCAGCCCTCTCCTGGGACAGGTAGATTAGTTGTTGAAAATCAGCTAATTAATGAAAATCCCACTCAAAACTTCACCTCCCTCAAAACTGACAATGGACCAGGGTGCCTCGGTGGCCTTGGTTAAGTGTCCCACTCTTGGTTTCAGCTCACTCAGGTCATGAGCTCACGGTTCATGGGTTCGAGCCCCCTGTCGGGCTCTGCACTGATGGCGTGGAGCTTGCTTGGGATTCTCTGTCTTCTTTCAATTCCCCTTCCCCACTCGTGCTGTCTCTGTCTTTCTCAAAATAAATAAACAAACTTAAACAAAGACAACAATGGACCAAGTACTTTATGAGTCTGGAGACCATGCACTCTGGTTCCCCCAACTACCTTTCTTGAAAGCTGTGGCTAAAAAACAAAAAACAAACAACAAACAAAAAAACCCCAAAAAAACAAAGAGAAATCTAGAATTACAGCCTGAAGCCCCCACGGCACGAACAGCGGGGCTTTCACAGTAGAGCAGCTCGATTCCACTCCTAGGTGTGTGCATGGGGAGAGCAGAAGGGCCCCCCTGGGGAGCCGGGGAGAGCAGAAGGGCCCCCCTGGGGAGCCCGGGAGCCCACCTTGTAGACAGCCCCCTGGATGCGCACCTTGGGCTTCGAGCTCCTAGCCTTCGTCCCGGACACCGGGATGGTGTCCCCCTGCTTGGCCACCTTCTCCGTCTCGGAGGTGAAGGAAGGGGGATGTATGTGGACTCCAGGACCATGAGGATTCTGGAAGAGGGACGTGGCATCAGACCCAGTATGTGGAACCAAAGACCCTAACGCATTCCCCGTCTGCCGGCACCTCCGAGGAGGGCCGGGCCCTAACCTGAGTGGTGTCGCCTAGAAATGAGTCCCTGGAACCTCCCTGTGAGAGATGCAGATTCCTGGCCCCTGACCCAGGTCTCTGTCTACACCGAGGCTGGCGATCTGTTTTTTTGATGTGGTTCTGGGAAACACCAGACTAGGAAGACCACCCGCTTCGTCGAATCCTCACATCTCACAGATGTGACAGGTGAGGTCCACGGAAACCATGAAGGCCACGGACCCAGCCTGGGTGGCGCCAGCAGTGCCCACCAGGCTCCCGTGGCTCCCGGCCACGCTGTGCCCACCCCTCTGGGCCGGCTCCTGCCGCCGGGAAATGCTTCTCAAGGACCCTCCGTCAGGTGTCGGGAAGAGGGGATCACACACATCTTACCGTCCTGGGGCTGGGCTGAGGCAAGAAGCCCCAGGTCGGCAGAGAGGTCAGGATGTGGTGACCCTCCCCACAGGGCAGGCTGGAAGCAGGGAGGGCCTGAGGGGCCCTTTCCATACAGTCTCTCTCTTGCAGCCTGTGACTTACAAGTCAGCCCGCCTTTCCACTCGAACAAGAGCTGGACACGCGTCCATTCCCCCAAGACTTGGCGGGGACTGTGTTCTGCTGGGATGTATTTCCTTGCCCGGTTTTATTAGGCGTCACATCCCGAATTTAATGAAAACCCAGGACACTCTGGTGGCGACACGCCTCAGTGCCTTAGAGTTTGGTGAACATTCCGCTCAAGACCAGAGTGCCCGGGAGCTCACGGGGCTGTCATGACTGGAAACGCACCTAGTGGCCCAGAGCTGGAGGTTTAAAACTATAAATCAGGGCCGCCTGGGTGGTTCAGTCGGTTGAGTGTCTGACTTCAGCTCAGGTCATGATCTCATGGTTCGTGGATTCGAGCCCCACGTCGAGCTCTGTGCTGACAGCTCAGAGCCTGGAGACTGTTTCTGATTCCGTGTCTCCCTCTCTCTCTCCCCCTCCCCTGCTCACGATGTCTGTCTGTCTGTCTGTCTGTCTGTCTCTCTCCCTCCCTCCCTCTCAGAAATAAATAAAACATTAAAAACTTAAAAAAAATTATAAATCAAAGATCAGGCCCTGAACTCCCCACAAAATACTTACTAACTGCTAAGTGGTAAAGAAGTGACAAGACCCCATCTCACCCAGGTGACGACAGGGAACATCGTTGCTGACAGACCCGCGAGGTCAGGATCAGATACACTCAGGATATGGAATCTCACCTCTGTGATGTTCCCACCCAAGATGCAAAGCGCTGACTAATCAGGAGGGAGTATCATGTGATCCTGCCACAAGGAACATTCTACAAAACAAATGCACTATAATCTTCACAAGCATCAAGGTCAAAGAAAGACCGAGAAACTGTCCTAGGCTGATAGGGACTTTGAGACCGAACAGTATAAAGCAGATGACTCTGAGTGGGTTTTTTGCTTCCTAAGAGGGACAGACTCGGGACAGACTGACAAGGCTTGGTGGGATCTGACGCCCACAGACAGTGTCGATCTCATTTTGATGACCGTACTGTAGGTGCGCAGGCAAAGGTCCTCAGCAGTTGGAAACTCACAGTAAAATAATTAGCGGCGCGAGGCTGACAACTTGCACTCAGACGGTTCAGGGAAACCACTCTGGATTGCACTATACTTGCGACTTTTCTGTAGGCTGCAAAAAGTTGCAATTTTTTAAATTTAGTCTTCCTCGGAGCTCAAGACTACAATGCAACGCGACGTAAGTCAGCCAGAGAAACACAAACACCAGAGGATTTCACTTCTGTGTGGAATTTAAGAAACAAAACCATCAGGGAAAGGAAAAAGAAAAGACAGAGGCAAACCAGGAAACAGACTCCTAACTATACAGAACAAACTGGCGGGACCAGCGGGGAGGTGGGTGGAGGGGGACGGGTGAAATAGGTGATGGGGATTCGGGAAGGCGCTTGTCATGGTGGGTACTGGGTGACGTATGCAAGTGCTGAATCCCCACACTATGCACCTGAATGCAACTCTGTATGTTAACTACACCGGAATTCAATAAAAGATTTTTAAAAAATTAAGATTACAAGGGGATACTCGCAACAAAAAATGAAATCTTCCTCCCCTAAAGAGGTCTTTAAAATTTTGCCTAAAAAGGGATGAGGCCAAGCACTGAAGTAGGGGTATGACCTTGGGTCTGCACCACCACCTCTCTGGCCATCAGCTCTTCCTGCTCCGAGTCTGCTCTGTCCAATGTGTAGTAACCACTAGCCACAGAGCTAACAAGCCCCTGGAACATAGCCAGGACATCTGAGGAACTAGAGTTGTCATTTTGTTCATCTAAATGTAAAGAGCCACGGTTGGGTTGGGTTGGCGGCTACCATATTGGATAGTACAGATGTGTAGAGATCTGAGCTCGGCTTCTCGGTCCAGCCACTTATCAGCCAGACAAGTGGCTTAAACCTTGGTTTCTAGGTCTGAAAAACTGCAAAAACAGTGGCATGTGAGCCCATGTGGCTGGTAGGGGGACTGAGTGAGGCGAGACACTTAACGAGCCTGTCTCATAAGGAGTCTGCCTGCATCCTGCAAGGCTGAGGGACACAGCTTCTTGTGCCTGTGAAGGGCTGTCCTCCTGGCCGAAACCTGTCTCCCCTTTAACCTGTCCCCAGCGGAGGGCTGCCCTGAGGCCACTGTTCCCTGGACCCCGTGACAGCTTCCATTGCCCGGAACAAGTTTTCTCTTTCACAGCTGGGCACCCAGCCCCCTGGATGACATCCCACACAAAGGCCCCCAGCGGGCTGCGGACGCTGTAAGGTTCTGACACGGCTGTGTGAGCTGAAGTGCCCTTCCTCAGTCACCCCTGGGGACTGCCCAGGGCTCCTTGTTGAAGGTGAGATGGCGACAGTGATCATAAAAGCCGTGACCATAAAAGCCCCCAGGTAACATGGAGCCAACCGATGGCCCCCTTCCTGCTTCCCTGCAAAGGGGAGGCGTCTCTTACCGCAGGGCACTGTGGGAGTCTGAGAACCCATCGGCCTCCGTGTCCTTCATGATTGTCCAGTCAAAGACGAGCCCAGCCAGGGTGCTGAACGTGTTCCTTGCGAAAGTAGGGGTGGGGGAGCGCAGAAATGCATCAGAGTTAAGGCTCTAGGGCAGGGGAAGGGGCAAATGCACTCAGCACCACCCCTCTGCAAAGCAGGGACCATGCCTCCAGGAAAGGGAAACTGAGGCATCAAGGCTCAGGGTCGTGTGACGGTGAGGGGCTAAGCGGGGATGTGAACGGCAGCTGTCTGAGGTAAGTAAGCATGTGTATTCCTCCCACTGTACCTCCAGCCTCCGACGGCTCACGACAGGCGCAGGGTGGCGTGTGACACCACCACCCCTCACGTCTGCAAGCATGTTACAGTGCAGAGGCAGCTTCTGAGAGCTGAGTCACGGGCTCCTCCTCACCCTCCTCTGTGGGGAAAGGCGCTGGAGATGAAGGACGGCATCTCCTCTCTCCGCCCAGGCGCGAGACTCCCGGGGTCCCTGTGGCGAGAAGATGGCAAGCCCCCCGGCTGGCCGGACCTCTCAAGTGGCAGCTGGTTGTCCACGAGCCTTCCAACAGGACGTCAGCACAAGTGGAGCCCAACTAGCGACCAGGCAACAGTCTTCGGGGATAGGACCCAGTGGGGTCCAAACACGCCACAAAGACCGTCTTAGTGTCAGTACAAGATCTGGTTCGGTGCGGACACCCTGCAACACGGCAGAGGGTCGAAAGGGGTCCCTCAGAGGCCTGATCTCCTAGAAGCTGTGGCTTTGCTGCTTTTACATTTTTTGCTTATTCCCCATTGTTTCAAGTTAAGAAATGCAACCTCTAAATCCAGCTTCCGTGTTCTCTTGAAGGGTCTGCAGATCTAGCCTCCTGGGCCCTAGTCCCTCTGGTGACCGACCAGTGGCTGGCTTAGCCTCACTAGAAGGGATCGTGGTCTCCTGTCTGCCACAGTCCCCACCACGCTCTGCTGTCCCAGCCCTAATCTGCAGTCTTCATCTAATTCCGCTGTCTGGCCAGCTCCCAAATACAACATCTGGGATCTAGGAAAGCTCTTTCTACAGAGCAAAAGGCAAGGCATTTAGAGCCAGACGGGCCCGGGTCCCACCCCTCCCCACCTGTGTGATCGCAGAAGCCAGATGAAACAATGCCTAGCCAAAGCTCCAGAAAATGGGGCTGCCTTTGCCATGACTCATAGGGCAACATAGAATGACTCTGTGACCCAGCTATTCCACTCCTGGGTCTACACCAGGGGAAATGAAAACCTGTGTCCACGCAAAAATTTGCACACGAATGATCACAGCAGTATTCTTCACAACAACCATATAGTGGAAACAACCTAAACGTCCAGCAACAAATGAATGGATAAACAAATGCAGTCTATTCATACAGCAGGGTATCATTCAGCTGTAAAAAGGAAGGAAATCCATGCTACAACATAAGACAAACCCTGGACACATCGTGCTAAGTGACGGAAGTCAGACACAAAAGGCCATACATTGTATAATTCTATTGAAAGGAACTGTTCACAATAGAGAAATCTACATACAGCCAAAGCAGCAGTTGCCAGGGGCTGGAGAGAGGAAAGAATGGGAAGTAACCACTCTTGGGTCCTGGCTTGCTTTTCTGTAGTCATGAAAATGTTCTAAAATTAGCTAGTGGGGATGGCTGCACAACTTTGTGACTATACTAAAAACATATAGGGGCACCTGGGTGACTCCGTCTGTTGGGCTTCCAACTTCACCTCAGGTCACGATCTCGCGGTCCATGAGCTCGAGCCCCGCGTCGGGCTCTGTGCTGACAGCTCAGAGCCTGGTGCCTGTTTCAGATTCTGTGTCTTCCTCTCTCTCTGACCCTCTCCTGTTTACACTTTCTCTCCCTCTCAAAAATGAAATAAAAACATTGAAAATTTTAATGAAAAATATAAAATTGGGGCACCTGGGTGGCTTACTCGGTTAAGCGTCCGACTTTCGCTTAGGTCATGATCTCGCGGTTCGTGGGTTCGTGCCCCGCGTCGGGCTCTGTGCTGACTGCCAGCTCAGAGCCTGGAGCCTGTTTCGGTCTGTGTCTCCCTCTCTCTGACCCTCCCCTGCTCACGCTGTCTCTCTCTCTGACCCTCCCCTGCTCACGCTGTCTCTCTCTCTCTCCTAGAAATAAAAAAAAAAATTTAAAAAACAAAAATAAATAAAAAAAAATAAAATGAACTGAATGAATTTAAATAAATGGATGAACTTCATGGTATTTGAATCTCAGAAATAAATAGCTTTATAAGTATCGTAAGACTGGAGATAAAACGGGTGGTGAAGAGCAGGGCTTGGCAAATGACAGCACACTCAAGTGTTTGTAAATAAAGCTTATTAGAGCACAGCCACTAAACATCCTCTAGGACCACTTTAGAACAACAGCAGAGCTAAGAGACGGTACAGACAGCAAAGTCTAAAACGATTACCACCTGGCCCCGCACAGGAAATGTCTGCTGAGCCCTGGCCTAAAGAGTGGACTCAGAGACCAGGCTGGAGCTCAGACTCTGGTTCTGCTACTTACAAGGAATATGCCTTCACCCTGCCCGTGTGTCTGTGTGTGTGTGTGTGTGTGTGAGAGTGAGTGATCATGCTCTGCACCTCGGTCTCACCATATGGACATGCAATGAGTGAGAAGACGCAGAGTGTGGCCCCGGCGTGGCCTCAAGCTTGGTCATTTGCTCCCAACATCAGTGAGTGAGCCTGCAGAGGAGCTCCGGACATCTCCCTGCACAAACCCCTTCCCCAGCTCCCTCTGCTTTAAGACCAAGTGCAAACCCCATTCCTGACACACAAGATCCTTTCCATCCTGCACCCCCGCTCCGCCACCCTGCCGCAGGTATACCTTGTCTCCTCCCGAACAAGACGGACTTCAGGGCTGGGCAAACACCACGCTCTCATGGCTCAGTCAAACATCAGATCTCTAAGAAACTGTCCTGACTTCTGTCTCCCACACCCAGCCTCCAACCTTCCCTGGGGTCGGCTCCCCCAGCTCTCTGGCCCTTTCACTCTTGCACCCAAGATGAAGCAAAGCAGCACCTGCCAAGATTCACGTGGACCTCCCCAGCCTGAGCTGCCAGGGCAGAAGCACCTGGCAGGACTCCCAGCAGCCAATAAGAACCCAGCACTAACCTCATACACACTTCCCACCCATCTTTGCAACCCCCCAATAAACACCACTGTCTCAACTTCACAGACCAGACAGCGGTTCAGAGAAGCGAGGTGGCTTAGCTGATAAATGAATAGACAGAAGAAGGGAACTTCTTCAGATGCTCTAGAACAAACAGTGATCTCGCCTCCAGAGGGCATTTCGCAAAGGCTGGAGATACTTTTGGTCGTGAAACTTTGGGGGGGTTCTCCGCCCCTCTGGTGGGTGGAGGCCAGGGATGCTCCTGAATTTCCTACCACGTACTGAATGGCCCCTCCACAAAGAATTATCTAGCCCCAAGTGTGGATAGTACCCAGGCTTGGAAATTCCAATCCAGGGAATTTTTTTTTTTAAAAGCAAAGGTAGTTGGGATGGTCAGGGAAGATTCCGAAGACAAGGTGAGCCAAGAACTGGGCTTCAGTTTTGGAAGATCTCTCGGTCTGAAAGGCATCTAATGCCTGACTCCCTTCTCCAACAGCAGACTTAACCTAGAGATTTTCCGTTGCTGCTTTACCAGGAGGTCAGGCTAAAGCCAAGAAATCCCACCTAGCAACCAGAACAGATCTGTAAGAATTCCAGAAGAAGCCAGTATCGGACTCCAGCGAAACAAAGTGCAGGACGGTGCAGAGGCCACCACAGAGATGTTTCCCGGGCAAGCACACACGTGTGCCCCCGAGTCTGGACCGGGAAGCCAACCCCAGCCCCCCAAGCCAGGCAAGAAGAACGCCGCCACTGTTTAGAGCGTACTGACCCAGCGAGCCTCTCCCACCTTCCCACGGCTGCCGAGTCACCAGCTGCCCGCTTCCTGAAGACGTGCTCTACCCAGCATGACCCTGAGCATGGGCCCAGAGGCGGTCTCAGGGAATGCCAAAGCTCTCATCTCAGAGGCGCTGTTGTAGATGCCACAGTGTGCCAGGCATGGCCGTCACCCTGCTGCCCCTGAGCGCCTGGTGGCCACTCAGAGCGTTCTGGATCTCCTCAGTGTCTGCCCGGCCCCGGCCTCGCCACCCTGGCTGGGACAGCCCTCCACGGGGAACAGCAGGGTCAGACGCAAGGGGACAGAGACACTGGGGGGGGCACAGCTTCACCTTCTAAGTCCAGAGCCTGGATCTTCAGTTCCAGGGGCAAGTCCTCCAGGTATAGCTCGCGGGGGCTGGAGACCATCTGAAGGCCATGGATGAGGTCGACGACGGCATCACAGTGGAGGACCTGGCCTGTGGCTGGAGGGACAGGGATGCGTGGGTCAGCATGAGATGGGGCCAGGAGAACCACAGTAACCCTCAGAACCCAAGCCGTTGGTCGACCTGTATGTGAGCTACTGAGAGATAGCAAGGAGAGGCCTGTGCAGAGAAAGGGCTCGGAGACATTTCCGTCGCCCATCACTTACCCCTCCAGCGTGAGCACCAGCATTTAAAGCTGTGTGCGGAAAAACCCCTCTGAGAAAATCCAGCTTTGTTCAGGGTGTGACTAGTAAGTTCAAGGACGAGGCTGCATTATGAGGAGTTAGCATCCAGAAAGAATGCCATCCTGAAAACCCGTCCCCACGCTGAGATCAGGAATTGGGCCCAGAGTCTCTTTGTTTGTTTACACTGGAGTTTTTATATGAGACTCTCAACTGTCCTAGCGAATAAAAGGGTTACGTGAGCAAGCACGCAGACGTTTTTACGTGCTCCATAAATAAGAAACACAAATGGCACTGCCTGCAGAATTCTCCAGTGTAACAATAACAGCATGGGACACACAATCATTCTGACTATTCTCCAGGAGCCCTAGAAAACCGCTCTGGGCGCTGTTAAGGGTGCCTTGTTCGAAAGCAGTCCATCAAACTCCTTACACATAGTCATAGGTAAAACTGAAACTCTACCCTTGGGAGTAAGTAAGAACTCAAAAGTCCCTCATCACCAGACAAAACCAAGAAACCTGAGTCTCCAGACTAGGGCTTTGAAGCACCGCTTGAGCTTTAAGCACTTGAGCACGGCTCCCCGGAGTCCTGGGCAAGAAGGGGAAGAGTAAGACCACGTGGACCCCCATCCCGGGTCCATGGCTCCAGTGCATCCCTCTCCCTGCAGGGGAAGTCCTGAAGACCCCCTTCCCGGGTAGGGCCTTCCCTGAGCCCTCCGCAGCATCGGGCGCCCTTCCTCAGTCAGGGCGACTCTTGGCCTACCTCCCGCCCCACAAACCAAAAACACACCGCGAGCACAGACCAGGCCCCGCTCCCCTCCAGCCGCAGCCATGGCAGTGGCGGCGACCCAATGCGCAAGGCGCCAAGTCCCGCGCGGCCGGCCTCCCCGCAGGCCCCAGGCGCCGGCTCCGGCCACCCCTCTCTGATGCCGAATCGCCGCGTAGTCTTCTGGTCTCAGTGCCCCCACCGCGCGGCTGGAAACTCCAGCTGTCCCGGGGGTCAGCGCGGAGACCGCCCTGACCATTCAGCTCGGTCTGTCCCTGTTGCCCTCCTTCCCCGCTGCTCGCGCCTGGCCGGCAGGTGATAAGCACAGGCGGAGGGGGCGGGGCGAGGGCCGCTGCCCAGGGCCACTTCCTGGGCCCTGGCGGGGTCGGAGCGCGGAAACTGAGGGGGCCTAGCCCGTGGGGACCCCACCCCCGGCCCGGGCCCGGCCTGCGCGCCCCCGACCCCGAGGGGCGGCGGGAGGGTCAAAGAGAGCGCGCGCCCTTGGCCGCGCAGTGGGGGCGGGGCGGCGGTGGGTCATGTGGGACTTGCACCCCGGGACACAGTAGGGGATGGGACCGGAGCCCGAGCCGCCGTCAGGCTGGGGATGAAAGGCTAGGGCGCGCGCCCACACGGGGCAGCCTAAACGGCGCGTGCCTGCGGGCCAACCCTCTCTGACGCGGAACCGATGCATAGTTTTCTGGTCTCAGTGCCCTCACCGCGCCCTTGGAAACTCCAGCTGTCAAGGGCATCAGCGCCGAGCCTGAGGCCGGCCAACCATTCAGCTCTGTCTGTGCCTCCGGCAGCTCAGTGGGCCCGGGGGCAGCACAAATGAGGCCCTTAA
Organism: Proteles cristata cristata; assembly: GCA_017311185.1. Classification (NCBI taxonomy): domain Eukaryota; kingdom Metazoa; phylum Chordata; class Mammalia; order Carnivora; family Hyaenidae; genus Proteles; species Proteles cristata. Next base: position 10,011 of record JAESUZ010005079.1, read on the forward strand.
CCTTGAACTCGGTCGGAGAAGCTCACCCTCAACACGAAAAGGGTCAGGCACCCCGAAAATCTGGGAAGCAGAGTGCCGAGGTGCACCTTATCCCGTGTGTCCGTGATTTCCAGAAGAGGGACCCGGCTCTGGGTGCTTCCTCCCACTTCAGCCTCCACACGCCCCGCCAGAGAGAGGTGATGATCCCCATTTCTCCGGGAGGAAACAGGTTGCGTGGCCCAAAGGTCACCCGACAGGCTGCACTAGGGCTCTCAGGGCCCAAGGCCCTCGTTTTCTGTCTTCTGGATGTCGGGGAGGTTACCCAAAGGGCAGACTTAGGGCACCAGCACCGCCAGAGCACACTCTACACCGTCTCCCCTGCAAAGGAGAGAGAATGTTCAGCATCACGACTTCATCTGCAGGCAGAAATCTAGGATCTTAAACAGGCGACACTTTGTGCTCTAGGGTTTGAAAATGTCTTTGTTGTGATTTGCACAACAAAGGGGTGGTGGTTTCAGTGGACACAGGGTCCAACAGGGCCTCTAAACTGTCAATCTATTGCATGGGGCAGGGGGCGAGGGGGGCACAGTGTAGCGGGAGGCCAGGAAAGGGGTGGCGCGAGGGTGCACCAGCCCTGCTCGTGTAAAAGTTTCAGGAAGTGTGCAATAACTGTAACCAAAAAGGCACGCATTAATGCCACTGCCTGACAAGGAAGGAGATGCTGAATTTCAGTCAGGCTGGGAAGGCTTCTTGGAGGAGGTGGCCCTAGGGTTGGGTGTAGACACCTGACTGGACTTCAGAGAGGCCCAAATGTGTGTGAACCTGGCCCCAAGAGATCATCAGCCTTCGGGATAGGATGAGAGGCGTTTGGGGGTCAAAGCCTTAAGACCCCAGACCACAGAAGATGTGCATTAGGGGAAGCTAGATCCCAGAGCTAGACTTTTCCCTGTCTCCCAGGTGGTGTGGGAGGAGGAATTCCAGTGGATTCTCTTCTTGGAAGAAACAGAAGAATTGTAGGGGAAAAGCTGGGGGTGGGGGAGTATCTGTGAGGAAATGTTAGTGTTCTTTTTTTTTTTTTAAAGTTTTTATTTCTGAGAGAGATAGGGAGAGAGAGAGAGAAAGCGTGAGCAGGGGAGGGTCAGAGAGAGAGGGAGACACAGAATCTGAAACAGGCTCCAGGCTCTGAGCTGTCAGCACAGCCTGATGCGGGGCTCGAACCCATGAACCGTGAGATCATGACCTGAGCCGAAGTTGGAGGCTTAACCAACTGAGCCACTCAGGCACCCTGAAATGTTAGTGTTCTTGTTTACATATTTTATTCATTGTTGAGCAGGTGATTCAGTCACACAGTTTAAATTAAAAAAGCCCCAAAGGGCTCATAGTAACAGTGATCCCTCCTCATGGCCATGTCACCCAGCACCCTTCCCCAGAGGCAACTGGTGTCCTCTGCTTGAGCAGAGAAACTGCAGACCTGTATGTATATGAAACCCATCGCGCTCCAGTTCTGCCCGCTCACTGCGGTAAGCCAGGAGCCTTGGCAGGCGGGTAAATAAATAAAAGGGACCCGGCAGGGGATACGGGGACTGGCGTGCTCTGGCCCATTAGGATTGTGAGTGGCTGTGCCTCGTCTTTCTAGATGTTGTGGTTAGGGAGGAGAAATCAGGAATGTGGATTTCTTCTAGGTGAATTATCTTGATTGTAAGCTATGACAATTATTTAAAAACAAACATGTATGCTCTTGGGCATTTATCCCAGGAAAAAATTAAAATTTATGTGCACACAAACACCTGTACATAAAATGTTCATCGCAGCTTTATCTGGAGCAACCCCAACGTGCCAGGAGCGCAGGGGTCCTTCCACGGATGACGGTTCGACAGAGGGTGCCCCCCACCCCGCAGTACTGCTCAGCAGGAAGGGGACAAGCTATTGGTACAGGCAGTGCCTCAGGGGAATCTTCAGGGAATTTCACTAAGTGGAAAAAAGCCAGTCCCCAAAGGTTCCAGACTGTATGATTTCATTCATGCAACGTCCTTGAAGTGGCAAAATTCGAGAAATGGAAAGCTGATGAGTGCCAAGGGTGAGGGTCCGGCCAGGGGGGCCTGGGCATGACGTGACTCTCAAAGGACAACAGGGGAAATCCCTGTGGTGATGAGAATGTTCTGGGTCATGACGGCATCCGTGTCAACTCTGGGCGCAGTGGCGTCCTCCGGTTTCCTAAGACATCACCATTGGTGGGTACGGGTGTGTGGGACCCTTCAGTATCGTTTCCTACAACTGCGTGTGGATCTAAAATGAACTTAGGGGGCCCTGGGGGCTCTGTTGGTTGAGCTTCTGACTGTTGGGTTCAGTTTGGGTCCTGATCTCGTGGTGGGTGGGTTTGAGCCCTGTGTTGGGTTCTACACAGACAGCTTGAATAAAATTATATTTTAAAAGATAAAAATATATAAAAAGTTTGGGGTGCCTGGGTGGCTCAGTCGGGTAGTCATTCAGCCGCAGATTCAGGTAATGAATGATCTCACAGTCCATGAGTTCGAGCCCCGCGTCGGGCTCTGTGCTGACAGCTCAGAGCCTGAAGTCTGCACCTGATTCTGTGTCTCCCCTCTCTCTCCCTGCTTCCCTGCTCGTGCTGTCTCTCTCTTTCTCTCAAAATTAAATAAATGGTAAAAAAAAAAAAAAGTTTAAAGGACTGTCCCTCTCTTATATTAAAAATACCAATAATAAAAAAGAGGCTGGTATCATTGCCATGTCTTTAGCCTTTGAAAAATGATTTCCAGTACATCACTGTGTGTAGAATAATTGTCCTATTTAATTACAGAAATTGTTGTTCTTTTTTTCTTCACTTTTTAATTTATTTTTGAGACAGAGACAGAGCATGAGTGGGGGAGGGGCAGAGAGAGAGAGAGAAGAGAATCCGAAGAAGGCTCCAGGCTCTGAGCTGTCAGCACAGAGCCTGACGCAGGGCTCGAACACACAAACTGTGAGATAATGACCTGAGCCGAAGTTGGACACTTAATCAACTGAGCCACCCAGGCACCCCGAGAAATTGCTGTTCTTTATCAATGTGCAAGACAAGCTGCCTGCTCATATGATCCAATTTCTGTTTGTGCATGTACTGATAAGCGGTTAACATCCAGGATACATAGAAAATTCCTATAACTCGGGGCGCCTGAGTGGCTTAGTCGGTTAAGCGTCTGACTTTCACTTAGGTCATGATCTCGCGGTTTGTGGGTTCGGGCCCCGCGTCGGGCTCTGTGCTGACTGCCAGCTCAGAGCCTGGAGCCTGTTTCAGAGTCTGTGATTCCCTCTCTCTCTGACCCTCGCCTGCTCACGCTGTCTCTCTCTCTCACTCCCAAAAATAAATAAAAACATTAAAAAAAAAATTCCTATAACTCAACAACAAAAACAAATGGCCCAATTTAAAAATAGGCCAAAGATTTAAACAGACATTTCTCCTAAGAAGATCTATAAACGGCCAATACGCATATGAAAACATTTTCAACGCCACAGTTCATCAGCAAAATGCAAGTGAAAAACTACAGTGAGATGCCACTGCATGCCCATCGGCTACTATAAAAATAACACGCTCACACAAAACCACAAGTCTTCAGTCATGAAGACATGGGAAATGGGAACCGTGTGCACGGCTGGTGGGAATGTCAACTAGAGCATCCAGTAGAGAAACAGTCTGGTGTTTCCTCAAAAAGCCTAAAACTGATCTACCAGATGATCCAGCAACTCCACCTATGGGTATTTACCCCAACAATCGAAAGCAGGGACTCAGATATATGTACACTCGTGATCATAGCAACACTATTCACAATACAGGAAAGGTGAAAGCAACCTAAACGTTCCACAGAATGTCCTCAATGTTAACAGATGAATGGGTACGCAAAATCTAGCAGAAACATACAGTGGAATATTATTCAACTTTTAACAAGGAAGGAAATTCAGGGGCACCTGGGTGACTCAGTCAGTGAAGCGTCTGAGTTTGGCTCAGGCTGTCATCTTTCAGCTCCTGAGTTTGAGTTCCAAGTCAGGCCCTGTGCTGACAGCTCAGAGCCTGGAGCCTGCTGTGGATTCTGTGTCTACCTCTCTCTCTGTCCCTTCCCTGCTCATGCTCTATCTCTCAAAAATAAATGTTAAAAAAAATAATAAAAAGGAAATTCTAACACATGCTACAACCTGGATGAACACTCTAAGTGACACAAGCCAGTCCAAAATCAAATACTGTAGGACTTCACATCTATGAGGTCCCTAGAGCAGTCAAGCTCACAGAGACAGGAAGCAGGGTGGTGGCTTCCGGGGGCCGGAGGAGAGGGACTGCGAGGTATTTAATGGGGGCAGAGTTGTTCTGCAAGAAGAGAAAGTCTAGATATGGTTTACAGAAGAATGTGGATCGACGGAAACATGGTGAAGATGACCCCTTTTACGTTACGTGTATCTGCCACACACACAAAGGTTTTTCAAACCCCTCAGCAGTAGCCACTGCAATCGCTTAGAACTCAGACCTACAGCTGTGTTTTCCAAGATTTGTATTTGATCGCGGTGGTAAATAACACGTAAGCGCTGACGTTGTTTAATAGTGCCCGGGTGTGGCGATAAAGCAAAGCAGATGACCTTCATTCCGTCCATTTTTATTACCGATTTAAAATTCTCTATCAACGATGCATCTGCTTACTATGCATGTGTGTGCGTGTGTAAAGAGATTCATTAGAAGGTGTGACTCACGCAGTTACAGACAGAGACTTGTAAATCTCGAAAGCTGTGGCCAGCCAGCTAGAGACCCAAGAGAGTCTGCGATGTTGCACACAGAGTCTGAAGGCCTGAGATGGAAGAGCCCTGGGTTCCAGTCTGAAGCCAGGAGGACACAGAGCTCAGCTGAAGCAGTCGGGCAACTGAAGTTCCCTCTTACTCAGCTTTTTATTCTCTTCAGGATTTTTCAGCTCATTGGGTACCCCCTGGAGGAGGGCAATCCACTTACTCAGGCTACCCAGTCAGATGGTTTTGTTTGTTTTCTAAGTAGGCTCCATGCCCAGCATGGGGCTTGAACTCACCACGGTGGGATGGAGAATCAGACAGGTGCACACCCCCTTTGATTTTCCCGATGTTAACTTTACCCACAGACACACCTAGAACACTCTTTGACCAAATGTCTGTGCACCCCTGTGGCCCATTCCGGCCGACACAAAAATTAACCATCGTGAAGAGCTTTCGATCTCCTCTAAGTCTTTTGGCCTCACAGAAGTTCAAAATACAGTGTTTTCACTACCACTCAGTTCAAAATACTTCCAAATTCATTCGTGGCTTTTTTCTTCATCGCTTACCTAAAAGTGGATAGTTTAATATTCAAGTATTTTTGAGACTGTGTAGTTAACTTTTTAATTTTGGTTTTAATTGTGCTAAAAGAAACATAACATGAAAACTACCTTCTTCATCATTTGGAAGTGCACAGTTCAGTGGCACTAAGGACAGTCACGGTTTCGTATGACCATCACCACGATCCATCTCCAGAACGGATCTTCATCTCGCATTAACAACACTCTGTGCCCATGAAACACCGCCTCTCATTTCCCTCTCCCCCAAGCACTTGGCAAATAGCATTCTACTCTATGTCTCCATGCATTTGACTCTAAGAACTTCATAGGAATGGAATCGTACAGGATTTGTCTTTTTGTGATAGACTTCACGTAGCACAGGGTCCTCGAGGTTCGTTCCTATGGTAGCCTGGGTCAGAGATTCCTTCTCTGTGAAAGCTGGATGATATTCCACTCTGTGTATAGACCACATCTGTGTCCCCATTCATTGGCCGGTGGTCTCTTGAGTTGTTTCCATGGCTTGGCTACTGTGAAAATAGTGTGCTGCTATAAATAAACATAGGTGTGCAGGGGCACCTGAGTGGCTCCGTCAGTTAAGCATCCGACTTTGGCTCAGGTCATGATGCCACAGTTCGTAAGTTCAAGCCCCATGTCGGACTCTGTGCTGATAGCTCAGAGCCTGGGGCCTGCTTCAGATTCTGTGCCTCCCTTTCTCTCTGTCCGCCCCCACCCCCCACCCCCGCTCATGCTCGGTCTCTCTCTGTCTCAAAAATAAATAAAATGTTAAAAAATTAAAACAAAAAACAAAAACATGAGTGTGCAAATACCCTCTTTGAGGCCCTGCTCTCAGCTTCATTCCCATCAATAGCACATAAAGGTTCCAATTTCTCTACATCCTCACCAACACTTGTTAGCTTCTGTTTGTCTCTTTATAGCACCTATCCTAATGGCTATGAAAAATTGCCTATTTTAACGAACGTCTAATTTAATACAACTTTTGAGACTTGTTTTACAGTCTAGTCTTTGGTATATATGCAGTGAATACTTCATGACTACTTGAAAAGAATGTGTATCCTGCAAGTATTCGGTGTTATAGTCAATAAATGCCAATTCAGGTGCGCTCATTGATAGTATTATTTAAATATACTATATCGGCGCCTGGGTGGCTCAGTCGGTTGAGCGTCCGACTTCAGCTCAGGTCATATCTCATGCTGTGTGGGTTCGGGCCCCTCGTCGGGCTCTGTGCTGACGGCTCAGAAGTTGGAGCCTCCTTCTGCATCTCCTTCTCTCTCTGCCCCTCTCTTCCTTGGGCTCTGTCTCTCTCTGCTTCTCAGAACTAAATAAACATTAAACAAACAAACAAAATACATCTTCACTGATGTTTCATTTTACTTTCCTGTCTACTGAAAGGAGGTGTTAAAGTTGTCAATATCTGGAATACCTTATGGTAATAAATTTGGCAACCTAGATGAAATTCATAAATTCCTTGAAAAACACAACTTACCAAAACACACCAAAAAAAAAAGAAAACTCTGAATGATGCTTTGCTAAAAATAAAGTTGAAATAAAAAACTTTCCTGCACAGAAAATTCCAGAACAAGATGGCTTCACAGTGGCAATTCTATCAAACATTTATGGATGAAATCATTCTAATTTACACAATCTCTTCCGGAACACAGAGGAGGTGGGAATGCTTCCCTACTCTTTTTAGTGGGCCAACATAATCCTGATACCAAACATTCCAAGAAGAGAAAATTACAGGTTAATACCCCTCTTAATTAGAAACACAAAAATTCTTACCAAAATATTAGGAAATAGAAGCCAGTGACTTATCCCAAGAATGAAAGTTTGGCTTAACATTCAAAACTCAATCAATACACATCATCACATTAACACGATAAAACAGTGCCTGGAGCCGCACTGGCCTCTATGGATGGCAGTCACAGCAAGGAAATGGCAGTGTTTGCACAGCTCCTGCCATGAGAAATGAAAACTGGTATCTCCTGCTACTACTGGCTCATGTTGGATATAAGCCTGCTGGTATTGACCAGGCCTCACAATATTCCATATCAGACCAATATTCTGAACACAGACACCTCATAAGGAAAAGCATATTCCTGCCTTTGCAAGAGAGATTTTAGATGAAAGCTCTATGGATGATTGTCCAAAGGCTCTTCCTATGCACCTTGCAGATCTAAGACTTAGGGGGTTAAGAACACAAGAATTACAACTGAGCCTGGCCCTGAGAGAAAGAGCCTAATTTAGAGTTAAGGTACAGATCAGGGCAGAACTTAAGGTAATACTTACACCTTCTCCTAATTGGTGATGGATGGCAGTCCCTTCCCCAAGGCCTACTTTCTGCAAACACCCTCCCTTACAGGTGGCTGGGATGAGGATAGATAAGAGTAGCTAAAGCATTACCCACAAACAAAAGGCTGACACATTCAGGGCCTCCATGGTGTTCACACATTCAGCATCGAATAGGTTTCCACAAACAACTTATTAACCAACTCAGAAACATTCGAGAGCCAGACAGAATGACTCTTAGCCCATCTATACGCTTAACCTATGACCTAACCTTAGCGTTCTTAACTTAGAAGAAACGTGTATCCTGTCTTTTACTAAGAATACCCTGCTAAATCTTTAGTTATAAGATTTACTTGACCTCACTCTAATTGGAATAGTTCTGCAAGAATATTTCTGTAAAACCTGCTTCTGTACACTTTCCAAAGCATCTTATCACAAAGAGTTATCCATTGTAAAAATTCCTTTTTCTGATGAAATGTTATCATTTCACCTATAAATAAAGACACCAAAACCGACAGGACAGAGATGCCTGCTGGGTGATCAGAAAGAATCTTGGGGCTCTCTCACTCTCTCTCTCTCTGTCTCTCTCTCTCTCTTTCTCTCTAGCGGACACCATCCATCCTTCAGGGAACCCTGGACCTGCTGGAGTCGGCTCGGCCTTCAGCAAAACAGGAAAATAATGGGACCATTGTATCAAAGCAGAAAAAAAGCATTTGGGAACATTCAATACCCATTTGTGACGATAACTTTCAGCAAAGTAGCAAGAGAAGGAAACATCTTCAGGCTGATAAGGTGCGTGTACAAAATGCATGCAGGTAACAACATGCTTACTGTTAGCAAAACTTGGAAATAGTGACACACGGAAGGCTTTTCTCCATATCAGCAACAAGGCAAGGATGTCTAATCTTTTTGCTTCCATTCAACATCGTTCCAGAAGTTCTAGCCCCGTGCAGCAAGGTAATAGGAGAAGCAAAGGAGAGGATTCACTTCGGAAATATGAAATAAAAGCTGTACTGCCTAGTTAACAGTAGCTTTACAACCTGATGGACATATGGACAACCCCCCACCCCCACACACACAATGGAAGCCCCGACCCTTAGACACTTCACTTCCCGGTTCTTTCCCCCTCTCCATTTCTTGGGCTTACTTTCATGGGCTTTGCAACGAGTATGTGCAAAAGAAAAAAGGGAGGAGGGACTGAAAGTCTCTGAGTCACCTCAGGGAATGTATGTTTGTTCCAATCCGACTACATGGGCATAGGTGACATCCAGGTAAGGCTCTAACCTCTGTAGCACTCACCCAGTGAGGAACCAGATGATGGACTTGGCTCTGTAGGACTCAGCCAATGAGGAGCCAGGGGAGGGACTTGCATGCTAGGAAAGAAATTGCCCAAGTGTGCCTGCCCATCAGACACTGGCTCTTTCAAGAACGTGGATTAAAGCCTCACTTCACTGTGCTCCGAGTCTCTGTCACTCCTTTGACCAACAACAAAATACATATTGGAAGGAAGAAATACAGCTGTGTCTATTCAGACAACATAATCCTCTATACAGAAAACTTAAGAATCTTAATAAACAAAACTTAAAAGAAAACCTAGAAAATTTAAGTGAATTTAGCAAGGTTTTGGAATACAAGATCGATACATAAAACTCATGTTTATATATACTAACAGCAAGCAAGTAGAAGAGAATTAAGAGGACACCGTTTGTAATAGCAATGAAAACATAAAATATTCAGAAATGAATTTAATACACTGCAAACTACAGAACAATGGTGAGAGAAATTAAAGATTTAAATAAATGGGCAGATACACCACTACGTTCATGCATTAGAGGACTGAAGATTTTTAAGATGTGCATTTTTTCCCCAAATCCACCTAAAATTTCAACACGAATCCAAGAAAACAATAAAACCAGAAAAACGGGTTAGTAGATATCGACAAGCCGATCCTAAAATGAGTATGAAAATGCAAAGAGTCTAGAATCGCCAAAACAATTTTGAAGAACAAATTCAGAGGACTGAAACTTCTGAAAGACTCACTATGAAGCTAGTAATCAAGCTTTCTGTAATCGAGCATTTAGGATTTTGACATAAGAGCAGACAAATATATCTGTAGAACAAAGATGGTCCAGAAATAGATCCTTTACAAAGATACTTTGTTCTTACAAAGATATCTTACACAAGAATCATTCAAGTAAGAGACAAAAACTTAATGAAAGATGCTATACAACAGAGTAACTGGATCCTTACATAAAAAATAATGTGTGATCTATTGTGGCTGGAACCATAAACCTTCTACTGGAAAACACAGAAGCACACCTTTGTGACCCTGGGGCAGGCAGATGTTCCTAAATAACAAAACCAAATAACAACAACAAAAAACGAATAAACCGCTCTTCATCAAAACTGAAAATCTCTGCTCTTTGAAGACTCTGGTAAGAGAATGAAAAGAGGGGCGCCTAAGTGGCTTATTCGGTTAACCGTCCGACTTTCGCTTAGGTCATGATCTCGCGGTTCGTGGGTTTGAGCCCCGCATCGGGCTCTGTGCTGACTGCCAGCTAAGAGCCTGGAGCCTGTTTCAGTCTGTGACTCCCTCTCTCTCTGACCCTCCCGTGCTCACGCTGTCTCACTCTCTCCTAGAAATAAAGAAAACATTTTTTAAACAAAAATTTTTATATAAATAAATAAACATTTTAACAAATTTAAGTAGGACAGTGAGGGAAAGCCTCACTGAGATGGTGAGAGACAGAGCCTGTAGCTGTCTGGGGAAGAGCTTCCAGGCAAAGGCAGCAGCGTGTGCAAAGGCCCTGGAGCGAGACCTTCTCTACAGTGTTCCCAGAGAAGCTAGGACACCGGGGTGGCTGGAGCAAAGTGAGCAAGGGGAAAGTATGGCATAAATGCGTCGGAGGACTGTTTGGCAATTGCTCATACAATTAAACCAGCCCGATGAGCAGCAGGTCCACCACTAGGTATTTACCCAAGTAAAATGGTGTGTCCCCATTTTGGGGACGCTTTGGGGCGTCTTGCACACAGCTGCTCAAGAAGCCTTAGTCCTGACTGCTCAAGGCTGGAAGGAATCCAACTGTCCGTCCCCAGGAAAATGCAGAAACAGTGGTATGTTCAGAAAATGGAATGCCAGTCAGTAATAAACGTGAACTCACAAATCCCACAGGCATAATGTCGAGTGAGAGAGGCGAGGCACAGAAACAGTGCCGCTGGAGGATTCCATTTCCTTGAAGTTCAAGAACAGACAAAAATCAATCTATCCTTTGAGAAACCAGAGCAGTGCTGGCCTCTAGTGGGGAGGGAAACTCACTGGGAAAGGACAGCTCCTTTCTGAAGGGACGGACGGGTGCCACACTTTGATTTGACAAACAAGTACAAAGTACAATATGTATTTAAGATCTGTGCGTTATACCTGAATTCAAGTTTCAAATTTTATTTTATTTTATTCTATTTTAAATGTTTTTATTTATTTCTGAGAGAGAGAGAGAGAGAGAGAGATTGAGAGAGAGACCGCCAGAGCAGGGGAGGGTCAGAGAGAGAGGCAGACACAGAATGTGAAGCAGCTCTAGGCTCTGAGCTGTCAGCACAGAGTCCGACGAGGGGCTCGAACCCACGAACCGTGAGATCACGACCTGAGTCGAAGTCGGACGTTTAACCAGGGTGCCCCTAAATTTCAAATTTTATTTTAATGCTGAATCGATAAGATATGTGTGGACACCACTGCATGCCACTTTGTTGTTTCCTATAGTCAGCCACCACTGAAATCTCACAACCCAAGATTTTCAAGGTGGGAAGGCAGGTAATGGCACTGGACCCTGGGAGTCTTATGGGGCTGGGTCTCTGTCACCACGACCCGCTCTAGGTTCTGTGCTCGCTACTGGGAGTCCTCCAGGAGCCTGGGGCTGGGAAAGGAGATGGAGAGTGAGTGGGTGAGTACCATAGGGTAAGTCAAGGGCCCGTCGGCGACCATCAGGGCCAAGGTCTGACTCCACGTGGGAGGACGGTGAAGGGGGAAGGGTGCGATCAGGGAGCCCTGGTCACCCAGGGAGCACGGTGGCCACCAGGAGGGATCTTTCTAAAACATGCATGTGACCTGGGATCTGACCTGCTTGAGCCTTTTCACAGGTATCCTGAAATCCATTCCCAGACCAGATCTGCCTGAGAGCATGTTTTTTTGTTTAGTTTAGTTTTTGTTTTTAAAGTTTTTAGTTATTTCTGAGAGAGAGAGAGAGAGAGAGAGAGCGAGAGAGAGAGAGCACGAGCATGAGCAGGGGAGGGTCAGAGAGAGAGGGAGACACAGAATTCGGAAACCATCTCCAGGCTCTGAGCTAGCTGTCAGCACAGAGCCCGACGCAGGGCTCGAACCCATGAATCGTGAGATCCTGACCTGAGCTGAAGATAGACGCTTAACTGACTGTGCCACCCAGGCACCCCAGGGGCATGTTAACAGCAAGGATCTCTCCAGCCTCTGTGGTGGGTCTCAAAGTTGGAAGCAGCCCGCTGTGGGGAAGTATGTTCTCTTTCCTCACTTTCCTAACTTCTCCCCATGGCTTTCAGGACCCAACTCAATCCAGCCGCAACCCTCTTCTTCCACCTACCAGCCCTCACGCCAGCAACTGGCCGCACCCACCAGAACATACTCTTGTGTCTGTAGCAGGAGTGTCCTCTTGTTCTCTTCCCTATGTGAAAGCCCTGCTCAGTTTTGAAGACTCAGCTCAAAGGTCACCTCCTCCAGGAAGACTTCCTCAGCTCCTCCAGGCAGTCAATAGCTTCCTCCTCCAAGCCTCCCCTTCCCTCAGGGCACTTTTCCTTAATAGCTCATCTTATGCTATTACTGTATTTTTCTACACCATTAGTGGCAGAAATAGGGTAATTATGCCTCAGTGAGAACAGCTACAAGGGGGAAATTACTATACAAATGTAAAATAGTATTCATCATGGTTTTGCACTGCAGTCTGGAGGAACTGGTCCCAAAACTCTGATTTAACAGACCCGGATTCAAATTTACTCTCTTCTACCTCAAAGCAATGACCCCGGACACGTCATCTAGGTTTTCAAACCTGAGTTTTCCTCTGCAAAATGAGTGTATTTATTCCATCCGGTAAAGGACTCTCAAAGCAGCACTGTGCAAGAAAAGTATAGTGTGAGGAGTAAAGAAAATAAAGGAATTGAAAGTGCCAAACACAGTAACGGTGTGACACGTGGGAGAGGAGCTGGAGCCTGGAAGAACTTGCAAGACAGGACAATGAAGCCAGGGGCCGGCTCTTACAACCAGGTTTCCTGCCTGGCGGTCCCTAGCTGGCTGCTGGGGTGGAGAAGAGAATCCCAAGGGAAAGTGTGGCTTCTGAAAGAGACCCACACCAGGTGACAGGCGTGGAGACGTTCTCAGGCCCTCCTGAGCGCAGAGTGACCAGGCTCTAGGCTCCAAGATTCTACATGCCCAACCTGCAACACCTCAACACTTGGGGAGATGATATGAGCAGTGCGAGCACCTCGTCTTATTTCTGTTGGTGTTGCGTTTGTGTTGGCCAAAGTGCAGCGGTGGTACCACAGACCATTGCTATGCAAGAGAAATGTGTCTGCTGCCATTTCCACAGTCCCCAAGTTTCTCAAGATCGACGTATCATCTCTGTCATGTGTTGGTCCAGGTGTCTCTTGTGGGGAAGTAAGAGGGCTGTGTGCAGGAAAGCGGACAGAGCGGTTCGGCAGAACTGCCCGGTACCCTGTCCACGTGCTGAGCACTGTGAGGTGTGAGGCACAGCCTAACGTCTATCCATCTCGCCGCGCCCTCAGCTATCCACAGTTGCTCGATGAGTGAGGTATTAATACGTGTGAATCAGGGCCTTTAGGAGTCTTCATCAAGTTATAAGGGATGGTTCTTCAAGCTCCTCCTGGGGATCACCTGAGGCATGTGGGATACCCTCTGCATGTGACTTGAGATCTGACTGGGGCAAAGAGTTTAAGTTGAGGAATGAGGGGAGGGTTTTTCGTTTTTTAATCTCCAGTCTACTCAAATCAGAATAAATCTCTATCCCTTCTAGGGCCTTTAGCAGATCAGAAGCAGGTGTCACTCCCGAGGGAGCCATGAATACTGACTACCAAAACTGCTGAGAAGCACAAGGTAAATGCTGCAGCCATTTTCAGGTGTAAGTCTTTTCAGACACCCACATCTTTCTGTACAGCACACTCTACTGCCACTCTCTCTGGTTTGTGTGTTGTCTGATACATCTGCTGGGGTTTTGTTTTTATTTTCCAGATGCACGACCTTTACCCCCGAGTCTACGGGCTTCCCTGGTTTCCACCTGGCATTTCTCTGGGGTTAAGTTTAGAAGCTAACCATCCTTAGGGGTGAGGAACGCAGGGTCTTCCCAATGTGTTCCTGGAATAAATCAAGGAGGATGATACCACACCACGCTCCACTTGGAAGTCTCCTGGCTTGCCTCTATCCTTCTGGACCTCCTCAGTGTGGAATCGTTCCTCTTGCTGTTTCTTTCCTTTCCTGTTTCTGTCAAGAGTTTTCATGTGTTCAGAAAAATCTGTGCATCTCCTTACACTTTGAAAAGGTGAACTGTCTTCACTCCAACTTATATTTTTATATGTGTCATTAGAGTGGTCTTGGAGTACATTTCATACCTATCAACACTCCATCTTTTTTTGGCAAATGTGCTGTCCAGAGTCCCTTCAGGTGTGCCCTGGAATAAATACCCGAACTCTAAAAGGTGATCTATTTGTCGTAGAAAACATTCACTGAAACTGAAGTTGTGAAAAGGAAAAATTTCCAAAATTACCTGTGTGGCAAGTTCCCACCGTGTCCTTCACTTGTGTTCACATGATCAGGTACTCTTGTGTCCTTTGTCACGGGGAAAGCTCAAACCCGGAAATTTACACCAGAAATCGAAGCACATGTGTATTAATTTTGTTATTTCGAATGTTAGCTCATTTTTCCAGAGGACACAATTACCCTGTAAATTGCACTGTACTTGAGAGGTACCTCTGCATTAAAATGAATTAGCTAAACCCAACTAACATGGACAGGTTACCTGCTTCTCTAAGAGCATGCTTTTCTAGGTCCTCTGCTGTACCTCAGGATCCCAATCGCTCCATGTGTCCCTGGGCCCATGGACAGCACTTCCAGAGAGGAGACGACCTCACTGT